>JAULKM010021269.1:0-14189 GCA_032355605.1 Rubia tinctorum
CACATTTTTGGAAAATTACACTGTGGCCCAAAATTGTGTTTCCCCAATATCCATTGCTCCAAAATACATGATTTTTGTTATTCAAACATTTATATTCTTATTTATATTTGGTCAATAAAGGTTGATCATTGATCAATTTAAGTCAATATAATTATAGTTAAATCTAACAAAAGAAGTGAACGATTTTTAAAGTCATGAAAATAATAATTTAGCTTAGAGCGGCTGCGTGCAACTGCGCCAATCTCATGATGTTTTTGGCCAAACTTTTAAAAATTAACACCGGTTTTGAAAATATATAACACCGGTTTTTAGAAATTTTGGCTGGAAGATTGAATTTTAAAAATATTTAACACCGGTTTTCAGAAAACCGATGTTAAATATTTTTAAAACTCCGTGGTTAACAGTTAAGTAGTTAAAATCAAACATTTTTATTTGTATTTATATATACTAAATCAATTAAGGGTTGGAGGTTAATTAGTTAACGTCAAACATTTTTATTCTTATTTTTATATATTAGGTCAGTAAAAGTCTATCATTGATTAATTTAAATCAACTTAGTTATTGGTTAAAGTCAACAAAAGAAGTGAACGATTTTGAAAGTCAAGAAAAATTATAATTTATCTTAGAGCGGCTGCACCCAACTCATGAATTTTTTGGCAAAATTTTTCATGAGTTGGCGGGAAGATTTAATTTTAAAATTTTTAACACTGATTTTTTAAATTAGCACAAAATTTTTGAAAATCGGTGTTAAATTAGCAACGATTTTTTAAAATTAACACCGATTTATAAAAAATTTAAATTTATGGCAGGAAGATTGAATTTTAAAAATTTTACCACCCATTTTGTTGAAAACTGATGGTAAATTAGCACCGATTTTTTCAATTAACACCGGTTTCAAAAAGCAGTGTTAAATTAGCCCCATTTTTTAAATTATGACCAGTTTCATGAAAACCGGTGTTAAATTAGAACCTATGTTTTTTTTTAAATTAACACCGGTTTTCAAAAATTAAGCTTCTCCTCGCCTTAGTATTTTTTTGACCCCCGTTGAAGTAGCAGAGCATATGTAGAACACCATTAACCTCTACCCTCGGTTCACTAATCCCAATTGCCGATCCTAAAATAGAACATACAAAAATGCTAGTTACACACCTAGATTTATGGAAAATTGTAAAGTTAGAAACATAGTTATAAGTTCATATGAGCTTCCTTAGAAAATCCCTTGAAGGATGTTACCCTAGTTTACATCACCGGCAACATAGATAGTACCTCCAAACAATCCATCCATGATTAATTATCGGCTAACCAATAGGATCTTGGAGGCAAGATATAAAAACCATTAGAATCCCATATCATGTTTACTAGAGGAAACTTACAACTTACACAACAACCTTAGTAACAACAAAACACACATAGCACAACAACTAGAACTGATATGGAGAGTAACTCATCACTACACAAGCACATACAAACTATAATTGAGTAAAATAGTAGATAAAATTATCCTTTTAAAGAGATAACTTATGCATAGGGAAAAGGAATAAAATTATTATAGACCCTAGAAAATTATGAATTTACACCTACCCACGTCTATCCAGCCCCTTATTTAATCCTTGAAAAAAAAGTTAGCACTGCCTATGGGGATTAGTCAATCCACAAATAATTTTTACCGACACACGTACCCACCTACACAATAATCAAACACATTCACAGAGCACCTCATTGAGCAAACCTTGGAGACACGTACTCCATAGGTTCGTTCAAAAACACCAAACCAACACACACAAGGATGACAGATAGAATATTTTGGCTTCGCATACCTCTAGTAAGTCGCCAGCTTTGCAACACAAGCAAGTATTCGATTATGTCTCCATGAACACTCAAACACACCACATAGGAGAGACTGTCACTTCACATACGCCTGGAAAATCACCAGCCCCGCGAACACAAACAGAACCTCAAGTTCTTTGCACAACGCACATAAAAATGAAACAACACACACATCACACCTAGGTTGAAAGGAAACTACAGCTTCACGTATGCCTGGAAAACCAACAGCCTCGCGGGAAAAACAGGTCTCCATTCTGCTTTCCTCTCACAAATCACACACAACACAAACCAAACACATGCAACCACAAACAAAAGTTTCAAATCACAACCTGCAAATAAAATCAAATGGAAGTTTAGATGATAAACACCTAGAAGACCTAAGTTGACTATAGAAACACGATACTGCTTACACATCCCCACAATAAACCTATAGGTAATCCAACCCTGTAGAACTTTGGTGAATAGTAATGCAATGGACTACCGACGTCACAGTTATGTCCTCTCATAATTTGATTGATTTTTTATTCCCTTTTTATAATGATAGATCTTTTAAAGGTTAAAGTTGAAAAAGATTGACTTTGAAAAAAGAGTAAGTATTATTTAAATATTTAAAAAGGTGATCTAGAAGAGTTCAATGGTTCGCACATACAATTCAATGGTTTTAAAAACATTTAGAAAATTAGATAAACCATACCTTTGAGAATAAAGGAGAAGAGGGGGAGGGGGGCATTGTTGGAATTTGTGGGAAACTTGTGAAGAGAATCTTAAAACGGACTGTCAGGGTCCCTATATTTATACCTGTTTCAGAATGATGTCATTTTTTACTCTTGTGATGCTCTCCTTGCATGGAGCGACGTCGCACCAATGTCGTTTTAGGCAAAAATGTATCGACCCATGACCAACGTCGCACGTCTATATAGGCTTAACAATTTCAGCCCACCACCCAGTCGATCATCATTTTGTATTTAATAAAAAAAATTTGGTGACAACAAATATTTTCTAGTTTCAGAATGATTAAAATAAATTATTCATTACACACAAATTTTTTCTAGTTTTGTTAATTACGTAATACTAAAACTTTGTTCATATGTTAGGTTAAATATTAAGGATTCTATAACCTTAAAATAACATTGAACATATAGATTATAGTTTAAAGACTAAAATACGTCAAAAAAATTGTTCCAAATTCAAATGATTTAAAAAAAAATGTTCAGAAGTCTAAGCAGTACAAAAATTTGGGGGAGGAATGATAACATTAAAACCTATGGGCCCAGAACCATCTAGCAGCTCGAAGTAGAGCTTGTCCCCAACCCTGAGTTCCTCTGCATCAAGAAATTGGCTAAAATCCTTTGGGGTCATGGTCTTGAGCCTCTTGTTCCTCGAGTAGTGCATGTGATACTCTCTTCTGTTGCACCTCAGCACAACAGGAAACTTGTATGATGATAGGATCTCCATAATCTGGCTAGAGATGTACTGTATTATAAAATACATATGGAAGTAATCTATTGGAAAAGTTAATTGAAAATAAAATACATGTGTAACCGGTAGGACTTACCAAGATTAGAATTGAACTGAAGTTTGTCTGGGTTAAATTTTTTGACAAAGTGTGGAATGATATCGCTGAATGTAGTCCATAGATGGTCCTAGTCTGAATCGCTAATATAAGTAATAAAAAAAGTAATTTAAATATAAACAAAAAATTGTCCACCTCCATCGGGGAACGTCTATTCGAAGCAGTTTTGTTAGCCATGATTCCTAAAATTCGTATTGTCATAGATGATAAATATTATGATATATGGAAAAGGGTTCAATAGAAATTGGTTCATTTAATCTTTTGAGTCGGCCAAGCAAAATACATACATGCCAATGAAAATATGACTTGGCCGACATGTATGAGCGACGTCGCTAACACGTCGGTCCAAAATAATGGCATGGTCGACATGTCTATGCGACGTCTCTAACCCTTTGGTATAATCGATTTGTTAATCGAGAATAGTGCGACGTCCCAAACAAGAATAACAACGGAAAATATAAATGAGTGACGTCGCACGACGATCACTCCAAACGGAGGAGGACTGAAGGGCCAACAACTTTGCATTCAAACCAAACAGGTGCATTAACAACAGTAGAAAACCAAAGAAAAAAAGGTGTAACCAAAAAAAATGGACCACATTAACAGGGGAGAACATAAAACAAAAATTCGTACACCCTAGAACCCTAACCCATAGGAAGTTCAAAAAAGAAAACAAAGAACAAATTGACAAACTATATACATAAAAAATTTAATGAAAAATACATAAACAAAAGTAATCTAAAGAATCTAGAGACCATACATTTGAGAAGATGGGCAGGGGGATTGTTGAAATTCGAGTGAAAGTTGAATGCTTGAAGTGTATTATGATGTTGGCTCCATATGTATAGTCGTTATGAATGTCTATGAATTCCTCCGTGGCTGGTGCGACGTCGCATGTCAACCAACCTTATCGACATTGGACCGACGTATGAGCGACGTCGGCTAACCTCAATGTGGGCCTCTCCATTTCAGCCCACCAACATAGGGGCCCGTGTTTGACCAAAAAAATTTAATTGACCCTTGTGAATTCTGCCTCGGTATGTGTGACATTGCATATCAATCGATTTTGGAAATATTAGACCGACGTCAGCTAGTTTGAAAGTTAGCCTCACCATTTCAGCCTACTAGGATAGAACCTGGCCCGAGTTTGACCAAAATGAACATAATTGACCTTAATAACGGTTAATAATATATTAGATACTACTAATTGAAATTTATAAATGTCCATTAATTTTATTAACGTCCAGTTCAATCATCAATTTTAGCACAACCAGTGAACTTTTTAGTTTTTACACTTAGGTCTCTCCAAGAAGGTCAGATAGGACGAAATGCATAATTAAAGATACCCAATTGTCTAAATCACATTGTCACAATCATTTTGTTCCAATTTAGACATCAAGGAACTGGGGTATTCTTCCCTCATTTTTATTAGTATTCCATTAATACTCTTACGATGAGCTTTATTAGAACGATAAATTCCACCAAATAGAATCACACAAAATTAAAAATTATTTCTTTTTTATGAATTAAAAAGATAATAAAATTTCGTCCATCAATTTTCTTAAAGTGCTAGTACGTGGTGTAAGGTAAATTTTAAAAGATTACTTATAAGTATGCAAGGATTAATCGAAAGATCTTGTGGAAGTCTCTGTGGGATCGTGCTAGTTTCTTAATCACTTTCAGGGATTATAAGTCTCTATGGAATCGATTTTGGGACTGCTAGTGTACTTCTCAATTTTCACACTTAGTTCCCTCCAATAAAGTGAGAGAAGTCGAAATGAAAAACTGGAGATACCCTTATCTAAAATACCAAACCACGAACACGATGTTCCAATTTGGCCATGCACGGGTCAATGGAACGGGGCCAAAATTTTCACAAACAGTATATGACGAAACTTTGCTAAAATTACATTATGACCCAAACTTCCTTGCATGTTCACTATGCTTCTGAACTTAGCACCCAAACATAAGGACAAGGGTTTAATATGAAGATTATGCGAATGTCTAAGAGGGATGCGACCCGGGGTAATCTTCTGTCATTTTATTAGTATTCCATTAATACACTTACGATAAGCGTTATGAGAACGATAATATCCACCATTCCGAATCACATGAAATTTCATATTCTTGGTTTTTTATGAAATAAATTTCATAAAAAGCACTAGTACATGGTCTAGAGTAAATTGTAGATGATTACTTCTAAGTATACAAGGGTCATTCGGAAGAGCTTGTGGAAGTCGATGTGGAATAAGACTAGTTTCTTTATTACCCTCGGTTAGTATAAATTCGCCCATGGATGACAAAGTTTCTTTTTGGGATAATCATGATCGAGTTTGGGACAATCCCTCCAAGAAAGTGAGAGAAGTCGAAATGCAAAATTAGAGATAAAATTTTGTTATTAATAGTTTTAGGACAATGCTGTTCCGATGGGCATAAACGGGTCGTTGAAAGGGGCCGTAATTTTAACAAAGAGTATTTCATGACACTTTTTCAAAAATTAGATGGTGGCCCTTATCAACAACATCTCCCCTTATGAACGACATTGCAAATGTGTTGCATAAAACGAACCTCCAACCGATCCCCTACCGACGTCGATCGACCTAAATTTTCTAGCAGGAACAAAAAAATTTGAGCAAAAAAATTGAACAAAAATTCCCCCCCATCCTTTTTTCATGTCAATAATATTCAGCACCAACACCCATTTCCCGACTCCAAAACACTTCCTTCAAACCCAACTCCACACCATCCTTTCCATTCACACCATTACAACCACTAAAGAGCTCAATCAAATTTCTTCTCTCAAACATCAACAAGTATCCGAGAATGGAGCATTTACGGGTTCAAATTAATTGAAGTAGTTTTCCACCCATTCCATGTTCATTTAGAAATTTTATTACCATACCTTATATATGTTTTTTTTCTCATTGATCAATGATTGAATATTTTGATGAAGTACGATGATTGTGTTACATGTTACATAGTGTATATTTTTTGTGTTTCCAAGATAATACCATGCTTGTAAAGAGTGAGAATTTTTTTTAGATTAGGGCTGATTATAGACAATAATCACATTTTTCGATTGAACACAGGTTAAATGTACAACGTCGATTACAGTTAATCTTCTCATACAATATGGGACCGCACATTGACCGATATCACATAGTCTAGGAAATGATTGACATATATATGAATAACCAACTTTGCTCATTAGTTGGAATTTTCAATTTCGGTCTCTCATGCATGTGACGTCGCTTTAAAGTAGTTCAGGTACTTTTTCCATGTTGGGAATAATGTCGTCTGCATATGCTATATTATGTGTACATCATTTGGAGAATGTCCAATTCTAACATAAATTTTGTTTCATGTGTATTGTGATAATAGGACAAAGAGAGTTCACGATGAACTTTCAGTATGTAGATGTATGGACTTTTCATTTCCCAAGTCCCCTTGTGAGTGTTAATGTTGTACACCGTAGATAAGGGAGGTTTAATACAATTAATGTTTTAATTTCATATCAACCTTATGTATTTTAATAAATTAACATGTATTGGGTTTTTTAACATGTCACTGTTTCTCACATTAATTAAACAACAATTTATTTTTGTATGGTGTTTAACAATTTCATGAGTATTGGAATATTAAATAACATGTAATGGCTATCGACAAATGATTGTTTGTGTCATCAAATATTAAATATTAATGATATTGTAAGAGAACCGATGTCTCCAAGATTTATCCGCGACGTCGCACATATCGGTGTAGAGACGACACCTTACTAACGTTGCAAAAATTGGTGTTGATTTTTTTTGCGATGTCAATCACTCAAAATGACGTCATATTCCATAGCTATCCATGTCATCAGCCAAATGATGTGGGTGCTCAAGAGCATGCGATGTTGCATACTAGCGAATGCGATGTCACTTTTATTTACATGTGACATTAGCTAGAACGAAGTAGCAGCTAGCCTCCCCTATCGCCTGCCTTTTTTCTATGATCGACGTTGATCATTATGATGTATACGTCGATATAAAGAAAGTTGCAGCTATTGTCACTCATTAGCTTGACTTCTTTCTTGGACCGGCGTCAGCCATAAAACCTACCAACGCCAGTTCAAAACTGAGGTAAAAGATACTTTTTACCTCAATTCTGAACCGATATAAAAATGTACTTTTTACTTCGGCAGTATTTACCTCGGCTTTTTCAGGACTAAAACCCGAGGTTAAAATTCGTATAGAACGGTGATAAAGGTCTTGTTTATTGTAGTGTTGACTTGTTCTAAATTTAAACAACTCTATTGATTAGTAAGATCATACCTCGTAAGACCATGAGGAGTCATCTACTATCCCTACTTTTGGAACAAACCCAAAAACATTAAGGGATTAATATATTTAGCCTCAACCGCACATATGCAAAGGAACCCAAAGTAACAAAGTTCAACTTCGAAATTCTTTAACATCACAAAAAAAGGGAGTAAAACATCCTTTATCCAAAACATAAAATTACAAGGGCCATAAGTACCAGCCCCGACAGTAGACACCATACTTCCTATTACAAACTATATCACAAAATACATAGGTCAGGTCACCCTAAAACACACCCCTGGAACCAACCTATCATCCACTATGCAACTCCTCATCTTCATTGGACCTACTCTCTTCTAAATCCCCCAACTCTCAAACGAAGAGTTAGGATTAGAGATTTTTTTTTGCAAAGACCGCATAGTCTCTCCAATTCAAATTCAAGCCTAGACACCTTGGGAAAAGTATCGCTAAGTCCTCCATCTCCGTTTCATTTAAGATTAAAACCATTTCCCATAGGATGATTTTCCGAAACACCTACACCTTGACTAGGAAGAACATTTTCTCTCGAACCTAAAAACACAACAGCTATAAGAAAAACAAAATATTAAATAAGTCACTATATTTTCCTATAAGAATTAAAATATCATACTTTCCTTGGCAGAAGGCTTCCCAAGCTCCACTGCATAAGCACACAGTTCGGCAAAAGGACCATCGTACTTCCCACAATGGCTCTCGACCTAAGGATACATTGTTATTCTAAGGTGGCATTATGGTAGAATCGTTACAACCAATAAAAAGATAAGTGGCCCCCCATCCTTCACACACATCAAGTATACCCCTCACAATATTAGTAATTGAACGATTTGACTTATAGGTCACCCAAGGCTGAAGGCACCAAATATAAATTATAATAAGCAAAAAATAGACCAAGGCTAAAATCAATACCAACCTCACCACATACCCACTCGAAACAAACCAATATTACCACCCCATGTGGATTCAATTGGGCAAGAGAAACCTTATATGAATCCAACACACATAAAATATGTTATGGAATGGGGAAAATCAAACCATATTGTAGCTGACAACCGTAGACACCAACAATGCAAGCCGGTGGCTTCATTACAACATAATTGATAGAAGGGACTATATTCTCATAATAAGATAAGAAGGGGTGATATTCCCTCAAAATAGAAATGTCAGTTACAATCAAGATACTGCTGCTGGCCATTTCCACACTTTGCGATGGAAAAAATTATTACCTAAGTAAAAGCTAAAATATTAAGATAGAAAACTATTAAATGATGGTATATCAGATCTTTACTTAACCCCTTTTATATGAAGAATCTAACTAACGTATTTTTGGGAGAGTAATTTCTATGACTTTTGAGTTCTCTTTACCTAAGAATCCAATACTCACCTCGCCGTCAACTCTAATTATTTAGTTCATAGCGCACAATTAATATTCCTTACGTAATGATTAAATATCCTTGGCCAATACCAAATATAACTGTTGAGTTTTGCAATGACTCCTTGGCTAGGAGGGCTTATGATATACAACTCTTGTAGTCATGCGAAGTCCAAAGCAAAGATACTATCTCGAGCCTAGTGAACTAGATAAGCGAACAACTTGCTTAGAACAAACCTTGTCGAGTCTCCCTTAACCAAGAAAAGCCAGAGGCAAGAATAGCACCTCGCATCTATCGAACCCAATCAATGAACCTAAGTAAAATGATGATTATCACCCAGATCTTTCAAATGAGACCATGACAGAGAAATACATGAACCATGATCAGCGAAGATCACGATGATCACCAGCTATAAATAGATGATCTGAATGACAAGACAGGTAAGGGAATTTTCCCACGTAATATTCATGCATTGATCATACACTAACTTACGCACCAGAGAAAGATCACGAGGACTACTTTAAACCTTTTTCAGATGGTGTCATGAAGCAAGTATGAAACATTGCACTAATTCAAGATATTATGGTGGTCTAGAAGGAATCCTCCGCATTAGTTATTGTCTAGTATTACAAAATAAAACCAGGTTATTGTCTAGGTTTACACAAAAGCCAAATTCGTATCGACCCCAATTTTTTTATAACGTTCGATTCTTGAGATCAATAACCGACACTGGCCTTCCATCGCATATGATGTCGGTAATATTGACACATGATGCAAGGTCGGTCATTTCACAGTACACCATTTGCGACTTCGAATACACTTTGGTTACATCATTTACTTCGATTTCGTAACTTTTTACTGTGGTTAAAAAATAACCGAGGTAAAAAATCTAACTTTTACCTCGGTTATTTTAAACCGAGGTAAAAAATTACTTCGTTTAAAAAATGCTCGAGGTAAAAAAACCTTTGACCTCGGTTGTTTGAAAAAATTAAAAAAATCGAGGTAAAAGACCCAAAATAAAAAGTCATTTTCCTTATAGTATTTTTTATGCAATAAAAAAATTAAATCCCTCTATAATTCATACTAAGTATAAAAGGATTAACGTTTTCGATCAATTCAGGCAAGCTGATTGTACGGGCGATTTACACACATAGAGCGTGCAATCGCAGTGGACATGAAGGAGGGGCAAGGCCGGCCACGAAAAAAGGTGGCCCAACCATCGAAGAACGGGGCCAGGAAGACAAGGGAGAAGAGTATTGACATTGCCAATCAACTGAAGGAAGGAAGTGATGGAGATGACCAAGCAATGGAGTTTTCTGAAGCAGAAACACAGTCGAAAACACAGTCAGAGGTACGATCTGTAACCTAGATGTGAAGATTTATAATGGTGTTAAGATGGATGTGTCTGTGAACAGGGAAGGGAAGTTATGGGTTGATATAATCAGTGTAAATCGAGTCCAATCTAATGGTATGAAGATCGATTATGTTATGCCTAAAATTGTTGATGGAGAACTGGATGTAGAAATCGAATTGGATGATGTTAAGAATGAATTGGGTATTGGGGAACATCTCTGATTATGTACGTAATTGGGTAAGGAGATTCATGGTCAGACATCTTGAAATTTTGGTCATTTATATGTGCTCCTGATATTTTGTATAATGATGAGGGATACTTTATATTGAGATTCAAGACTGTACAGGATAGGGATAAGGTGTTGAGAAAGGGTCCCTATACCATGTATCCGATGTCAATGTTTTTGCAGTTACGGAAACCACATTTCTCGCTAGAAAAAGATATGGTAAGAACTTTACCAATATGGGTGAAGCTTGCAAACTTGCCATTGTATCTGTGGGGTTCGAAGATTCTTGGTAAGATTTGTAGTGCAGTAGGAAAACTATTGTTTACTAACGAGTGTACTGCAAACAAACTGAGGGTATCCTATGCTAGGGTGTTTGTGGAGGTGGATATATCCAAGCAGATCCCTGAATCAGTGAGTATAAAAGATGTTGAAGGGAACAAGATCAAGCAGAAGATTGAGTTAGAAAGCAAACCCCTATTTTGTAACAGGTGTCAGATTTGAGGGGGGCACAGGTGTTGTGACAATGAAGAAAGGAAAAGAATCACACAGAAATGGCAGGTGAAGGAACAACCAGCCATGAAGGAAGCATCGTAACCCGATAAGAGTAAAGAAGCTAATTTAGTGAAGCATATTGATGATAGTAGTGTAATAACGGGTGGATGGTCAATGGTGAGATAAAAAAGGGAGAAAATGACCTTGCAGGATGATACTGGAAAACTGATTAGAGGAAAAGGAGTGAATGATACTGAAAAACTGATTAGAGGAGAAGAAGTAAATGGGGATATTGTATTGACTCTTTGGAGTAATTTGAAGTTCCAGAGCGATATGGACACGTCCCATGATAATTTCATGAAATGCCCGGGGGTTGAATAATGTGGCAAAGAAGAAAGAGATTAAACCCTGTCTTAGAGGCCTTAATTTATGTTTGCCGCTATTGTAGAAACAAAAGTAAAAAAAAATATGGAGGAAGCCAGGAAGGTGTTTGGAGGAAGATGGAGGTTTGAGAACAATTATCAAGCTCATCCATATGGTAGAATATGGTGTTTAAGGGATCAAAGCAGGATTGAAGTAAAGAAGAAAAAAGTGACTGATTAGATGATATTATGTGAGATAAATGGTATAAGAGGAGAACTCATTTGCTGGGTCACAACAGTATATGCTGGAAATTTGCTGAAGCAGAAGAAGGAGTTGTGGAAAGATATTGAGAGATCTCAAAACCTAATACAGGGACCATAGGTTATCATTGGGGATTTTAACAATGTCCTAAGCAAGGAGGAGAGAATTGGTGGCAATGAAGTACAGATAGGGGAATATTGGGACTTGGAACAAATGATAATTAGAACAGGTCTAAGTGAATGTGAAAGAGCTGGTGGTTTTTTCACATGGACTAATAGACAAGTGGATAATGTGATCCATTCAAGGATTTATCGAGCATTGGAAAATATTCAATGGTTCATGAAATTTCCAGATGGAGTTGTCGAGAACATGGGAGCTGTGATTTCTGATCATGGACTGTTATGATTGATACTATTTGAGGAGAAGGGAAAACATGCTAAACCGTTCCGGTTTATCAATTATTTGCTTGAGAAAGAGGAGGTTTTGAAGACAATAAAAAATAGTTGGTGAAATGTATGTCGTTTGGAGGAAACTAATCAGGCTACATAATGATTTGAAATGCTTTGCTAAGCAGGTTGGTGGGGTGAAAAGCAAACTTGAAAATGCCAGACGAGAACTAGGAACTGCACAACATAATCTGATACAAAAAAGGATGAATAAAGAGAGGATACAAAAGGTGATTGGATGTATTGAGGAGGTTCATAATTGTACAAGTATAGATGAGAAAATTTCCAAGCAGAGGTCTAAAGTTGATTGGTTGCATTTAGGTGATGGAAATAACGTTTATTTCCATGCCTCTGTAAAATGCAAGAACAATATGGTTGGAATGCTGAACTAGAATCAGAGAATGAAAATATAATTACAGACCATGAGGGGATTGAAACCGAGGATGAAGTCAGAGTGGCATTAAAAGGGATTGGCAATCTTAAAGCCCTGGGTGGAGACGGTTTCAATGCCAATTATTTTAAAAGTAAATTGGGGGGTAATTCGTGGTGACATTATGACTGCGGTGCGAGATTCCTTTGTGCATTGTAGGATGAACAGGGCTATCAATAGCACTGTAGTTATGCTCATACCGAAGAATCCCACAGCTGCAAAGGTGAAAGAATTTCGGCCAATCTCTTGTTGCTCTACTATATATAAAATTGTCTCGAAAGTGCAGACTAACAAGCAAAGAAATGTAATTGAGGAGGTTGTGCAGAATAATCATGCAGCCTTTGTTCTTGGTAAATGCATACACGACCGTATAATGCTGGCTTACGAATTAATTTGGGGTTACAATAAGTAGAGCGGAGGTTTTAGATGCACCATCCAATTAGATATTCAGAAAGCATTTGATATTGTTAACTGGAAGGCCTTTGATGAGACGCCAAAATGCATGTATTTTCCTAAGCCTTTAGCATCCCTTTTGTTATCTTTTTGTTGGAATATTTCTAGATTTATGTAGGTTTACATCACAAGGGATTTAGATAAACGTTTTCGGTTTTCGTATCTAAATCATTCATTTTGTAACCTAGGTTGAGTCTAATGGATTTTTGTCCTTATGAGCATCTAGATTCCTTTTTGTGAGCATAATTTGTAGATTGCTCGTAAGAACTTTGGAGTATTTTATTGAAGGCCATTCGCAACGATGGTAGAAGATTGAAGGCTACAAGTCAAAACGTAGTAGAAGATAAAAGGGTCAGAGAAGGAAGACAAAGAAGCGGATAAATTGTGATCCAAAAGTTTTAACCGAGTTCTGTGAACAATCCAAGAAGAACCAACCTCCAAGGATGGTACCAATGGATTCATCTTCTCGAGCACTATAAAATTGACTACAAGAACTCTCAAAACGGATCAACGGTTCACCCGTTACGACGGAATTTTAAGACGCGAAGATCGGCTGGCAGACCGGCCCGGGGAAGAAGACCGGGCGCGTGGCCCGGGCGCTCAACCACCCGCCCGTGCGCCCCAAACACTAGGGAAAACCAGCCCCAGAACGAAAACCGCGTGCTCGGCTCCAGCTTCCGCCTGCGCGCCCAAAGCTCCTTGCGCATCGCCCGGTGTTGCAGCCTTCGCGCTTTGCGCGCCCGAATCACAATTTGACTAGTCTTCTCACCACAACTTGTACTATAAATATCTCTTATCTTATCTTCATTCTAACCTTTCTCTTGGTCGAAAATCCCCCTCCAAAACCCCTAGTTTTTCATTTCCCTTCATCTTTTCTCTCTTTGTTTATTTATGAATTTGTCTATGAATGTTAGTTTGATTTGTGCTATCTAAACTTATCATTTGGGAGAAATTGTTTGAAGCTTCCAAACCCATGCAGTAAGACTCTATTTTTACTCTTTCATGAGCATTGGTTGTGAAGTATTTATTGTGTCATTAATGTTGTTGTTTACTT
>JAULKM010021279.1:0-14189 GCA_032355605.1 Rubia tinctorum
GTGGATCAAGCATAGCTTTTAAGTCTTATTAACAATATTTGCATAATTATTTTGTATAACAGATCTACTTATATTTACAAATTTATTTATTTATTTATACATTCAAACATGTCTTATTACATGTTTAACTTATAAAGTATAATATTTTTAAAATAAAAACATTGTACAGTACGTACATCATCTTAAGATAAGAAATACTATTTTTTACCTTAATTAATTTATCATATTTGTATCACATATTTGTATGGTGACATTCCAAATCAAATTGGGAATCTTCAAAAGTTAAGGCATTTGGCTGTGATCACCAATCAGTTGGAGGGTGTTGTTCTTGTGCAGATTGGAGTGTTGACAGAGCTCAATTACTTGATCTTGTATTCCAATGATTCGAGTGGCTCAATTACCTCAAAGTTTTACACAAGATTTGAGGAATTCTTTAGTCGATTAGCTCTGGTTCGAGCTGAAATGCAGCGTCAGAGAGCCTGCAAATTATGGTGGCAAAGCGGCGGATTTTGGCGGATGAGCAACATCCAGCTCACGACCGTTCTGCGGTGGAGTTTAGGCCCGAAATTCCTACGGAGGAACAGCGGCCGGTGTAAGAAGGATCGCAATGCATACTGTACTAAACATTTTTATTAACACTTAGAATTTCTATTTTTCACTAGGCATCTTCATAAAACCACCACCGAGAAAGGCATCTCTTTCCTTCGTGTGTGTGTGTGTTTGTGCATGTTCATTTTTTTTGTCAGAAAAATGAAAAGCAGAAAATACGGAGAAGTGTCATTAATCGAGATTGAAGATTATAATGCTAGATTTTTTGATTTCATGGATCCCTACGTTAGCTCAATGTTGTGTGATCGTGTCAAAGCTTGTTGAGTTGTTTTTGTTCGTGATTTGTGTTGATTTTGTTTAATTAGGTTTATTTGGTGAAATCGAGCGGTTATTGTAGTTTCTTGATGTTAAGTGTTAAGAGAAAAACTTTCTGTGTTAATTTTGTTTGTTATTTTGTATGATTGGTTGCTGATTTTGTTTCACAAGTCTTATTTGCTCATGCTATGTGTTCATTGAATGTTGAGTTATTTTTGTTCACATTTTCTTAGATTTTGTTAATTTTATGGTTGAATTCAGAGATCAAATTTGCAATGCTGGGTGATTTAAGGCACAAGGTCGCTTCTTATGTTATTTCCTCGTGCTTTGTTTTGATCAATTTATACATCAATATTACTATGAACTGATAAGTTGTTAGGATGATGAAATAACATATGATTCTGATTATGTTGCGATAAAATATTGGTATAGATGTCTGTCAAAAGAAGAGTTTCAGAGGTAAACATGAATTTTATTTTGATTGTCAGTTTTAAGTACTCCCTCCGTCCCAGCTCTATTTGCACTGCAATCATCATCATGCTATTCAGGAAATATGTTTGACCGTTAATAAGTTTACCTACTTATAGTAACGACAAATAAAAAGTTGATATTTAGAAACTACTTGTTGCGACGAATCGTACAATATCACCCACGATAATATTATTGTTCACATATCCATTCAAATATACGATCAAACTTTAATAGAGAATAGTGTCAAAAAAGTAAAAGTGCAAATAGAGATGGGACAAAGAGAGTACATCAGTTCAGTTTTGTAACCAGTGAAGCTTAATACAGGTTTTATCTCATCCAAGATTCTCACACATCAACACAATTGGTAATCTTATGATTCATTTCCACACTCTTTAAATACGAATGTTTAATTATTGTTGTGGCTAATCATTTCTATCTCTTTTATCTGCGTGATTAATCAGGACTTTAAGGTTAATTGAAGTTCTGTTTGTTGAAATAGTGTTCACTAACCTACGTAGATTCGAAGCTCGGACTAATATCTTTGTTACCTGTTTATTGGCCTTCAAGCTAATGCTTTAATTTAAGCGGTAGATGTTTTGTCTCTCTAGATATATAAGAGTACATGATTCTGAATACCATGATTTGGAAGTGCGTTTTCTATTGCCAACTTTCCTTTTGCTTACTATGTCATAGAATGTTCTTTATCAGAAAAATGATTATTAAAGGTGAATGTTTTATTTCAGAAGAAGTGACTCTCTAGATGTATGCTTTCCAAAAGAGCTTCATTTGGCATCTCAAAATTCATATACAAAGTTGGGATGATGTTGCGCGACTTTTCTACGTGAGCATTTAAGTAGTACTGGTGTCTTTTTATCTGCGCACACATTAATCATGTTAAACACTACTATTCGGGAGAGGCTTATGCCATTTAAAATATAAATAACTATAATCTAATAATATAGGTTAAATGTGCACTACTCTATATACATAGTAATCACAATTTAATTATAATATACACAATCTCACGTAAAAGAATGCATATTTTCAAACTAATAAATTAGTAATACAAAATATTCTTGGGGATACGGTGCCCAAAGGATACCATGTAATTTGTCTTTTGGCAGTACTAGAATTGGAATTGTAAAGTACTTTTTGACAATTTTAAAGGTGAGTTTATTGGTGATTTTAAAAAAATGGAATTAAGGGTATAATATTAGTTTTTAAAAAACAAGACAATCAATGATTTAAAATACAAAAATTTTAGAGTCAAATTAATAAAGTTTAAAAGTTTTCATTAGAGGTGAATCTCCGATTTCCAAGAATTTGATTTGGGAAATTAGACATCAACATGGAAGATCTGGGTAAAGGATTAGGAGATTGTAGGAAACTATTAATAATTGATTTTGCTGCAACGGGAGATGGTGGCCGGCAGGACTCTCCGTTGAAGCTGCTAAGAATCACCGCCGAGGGAAATTAGGGAAACGTCTACAACTATTTGCTCACTCCCTGAATTTTTTGTTTTCGTGGGTGTATCTAATCTGAAACTTTTCCGGCGAGATTTGTTAGAGGAAGATAAGTGATTAATTGGGTCAAAGAAGATGATTGTGTGGACAAATACAGAGAGTCTGATGGTCCAGGAAGTTGGTAAATTCAATGGTTGATAACCGATGTGTTTTTCTGAATTCCTTGCTTCATTGTTGCAGAGTTTGAAATGGAGTATTGTTTGTCTGATTTCTTCAATATTTGATTTCTTTATGCAATTTGAAATTAGGTGAGCTTTATGTGAGATTTGGTAGTTTCCCATTGATAGAGGCGCTCTTCTTTGATTAGAATATTTAAAATGAATTTTTTGTGTCTTTTACTATGACAAATTAACTAATGCCTAAAACTGAGTAACAAATATTCTAAATACATAAACTAAATTATTTGATAAAATCAATTATTTTAAATATATGAAATAATTTATGCATTTTTAAAGTGAAAGTTATATTATTATTTGTATAAATCAAAAGTCTAAACAAAGTCATAAAAACAAGTAACAAGCATTCTATATATATGAACTAATATATATTTGTAGGGTGTAAGTTCTGAAATATTTTGCGAAAAATGAAAGTCTAAATTAAGATTGTAAAACAATTAACAAACATTCCAAACATACAAACTAATTATATATATATATATATATAAATTCTATAATTATTTTGCAAAAAATTAAAATCTAAACAAACTCCTTACAATAGTACCTAATTTCTTCTAGTGAGAGATGAAAATTTGAACTAAGTTATCAAAACATTAACGAGTATTGTGAATGAGTAAACTAATGCTCTATATCTTTATTAAAAGTTTATCACCATCTTATAAAAATTAAAAGTAATCTAAACAAAATCTCTAAAACGATTAGCAAACATTCAAAATCCATTAACTAGTCTTTCTCTCTCTTTTTTATACTAATTTTAGTTTTATCATTATATTGGAAAAAAATGGAAGTAATTTTCTTGAAACGTATAATCTTACCATACTATAAAGTTAGTAGGTAATTTTAGCTTTATAACTATGATCTAATAATTTAAAATACTGAACTAACACATTAAATTTATAAACTATCAAGATTTAAAATATGATCTTTTACAAACATTAACTTCCGGACTTCCCGTCAATGGAAAAAATGATGACCTAATAAATATGAAAATATGATCTAAATAAGAATAACCGATGATGTTAAAATATTGATATAATAAAATAAAAGTATTATCCAGAAAAAAATGAAAATCTAAACAAAGCTCTTAAAACTATTAACAAACTTTCTAAACTCATGAACTAATATATACACTTGCTATTTGTATTATTATTTTAAAAAATAAAAATCTAGTTAAATTCTGTAAAATAATTAACAAACATGATAAACATATGAACTAATTATACGCTTCACAAATTATAACATTTTCATAAAAAGTAAAATTTTAAATATGGACAGATGCATTATTATTATTATTATAAAAATATATATTTAAATATGTTAAAATTTTTGGTAAGTATATATAGCATTAAAGTAATACTTTAAATACATGAACTTTTGAAATACAACAAAACATCAATAAATGAGTTTGTAGTACAATATCTTAATAGAAGTTTGAAAATTATTTATGAAAGAAATGTAACGTATTAAACTAAGTATTTAAAACCATTAACAAACATTATAAACATGAGAAATAATTTTTACATTTGCTAAACGTAAATTCTTTCATTATCTTGCCATAAATTAAAGTATAAACTAAATCTTTAAAATCATTAACAAACTTTCTAAACATGAGAACTAATTTATATATTTTCTAATTGCAAGTATAGTAGGAATGCATGTTTGAACTAAAATTTTAAAATGATTGACAAACGTTCTAAACACATGAACTAATACATGAAATACACGATCTAATAAATTAAAAATACGGTCTAAGAGAACATATAATTCAAACAAAATAAATAAATGAAACATAATCTCATGTATTATATTAGTAAATATAATATAATCTGAAAAGAAATAAAATTCCAAACCAATCCATTAAAAAAATTAACAAAATTTCTAAACATATGAACTAATTTATACAGTTTTAGTTATAAATTGTATCATAATTATATTGTAAAAAATGAAAGTATAAATAAAGTCATTAAAATAATTAGCAAACATGCTTAACATATGAATTAATTTGTAGATTTGGTAGTTGTAATTTTTAACATTATTATCTAGTAGAAAATAAAATTTGAAAACAAATTTATTAAATAAATTAATAAATAAATAATCTAAACATATAAACTAATTTATATATTTACTAAAATTTAACCCCACATCAAATTAAAACTAATTTAAATGATTATTTTTAAATCTCAATTAAAATATAATTTATTAGTAAAAAATCTTAATCTTCAATGATAATATTTGTGTCAACATAAAAGACTAAAATTATTTAAACTCAGGAATGTGTCACACGAGGCTTAAGTGATTGGATTTAAGTAAGCGAAATGAGTGGATGAAATTGAATTTAGAAACAAAAAAAAAGTAGAATGAGTGGATGAAATTGTATTTAGAAACAAAAAAAAGTAGAACGAATAGATGAAAATCAAAGAATCTTACCAAAAAGAAAAGTGTGTCAAATTTATAAAAACAACGAAAAGGACTAACGAGTGGGCCCACCTAAAGCATTGTGCTTGTAGAATTACGCAACCACCTGAAGCATTGTGCTTGTAGAATTACGCAACAATTTTTGTTTGTTTCCATCGTACATATTCACGCGCACGCGAATACTTTAGGAGGAGGCCACGGAATACGGAGTACATAGTGCGTAGGCCTTCAGTATTTCACGCGCGACCCGTTTTGGGTTAGAGCATGCGCAATGGGGCTTAATTATGGACTCAATTAAAAATTGATACGGAATTGAGACAAATTTTTTTTTACAATGGGGCTCAATTTCGGGCTCAATTTGGAGAAGGGAATGGAGCCGGATTAAATTTTGAGCTCGGAGCTCAGTCAGTAAACCCGACTTCATTTCCCTGCCACCCACGTGCATGGCCAGAGAATTGGTCTGCGCTTGATTAAATTGACATGGGTGCCACGTGACACCCTGTGATTGGGTCACGTGGCAACCCTTGTCCACGTTTTTTTTTAAAAATGATTTTTTGTTTGCCTATTTAAAAATCCTACAAATATCTAAAAAAAATCTTATGAACTTCTATTTTTATTTTTCAAAATATAAATTAAATTTTGGTCATTTTAAAAAACAAATTACATTCTTTAAAGAAATATTATGGTTTATAAAATAAATTTTAAAAATTGAAATTAATTTTGGGAAATTTTTTGAAATTAAATTAAATTCATATATTACAAATATATTATTAAATTTTACATTTGAATTTATTTCGTTAGGTAAATTTATATAAATTAAATATTTAATGTAAAATTAATGAGTATGATAGAGAGAATTTAGTGGGGTCCATGGAGTGGATTTAGAAATGTCTCAACCACTGTAGGGAGAAAAAAGGTGATTTAGTTGTGGGCTCAATGCTGGTGTGGAAGAGAGAAATTGATTATTTAATGAATTGAACCGGCTCAGAAATGTCTCACCATTGCACATGGCCTAATGACCCTTCACCAAAAATACTTGGTATTGTGATGAAAAAGCAAGAGTTGACCACATCTGAGATAGCGTTGAAAACAATTAATTGCGTCATACGGACATGAAGGATTATAGTTTATTCGTAATAATTGGTCAGAATACCATACATTTATATTTCATTTTTATAATTTGTCATATTTGATCAATATATAATTCATTTTTCAATTTAAATTGTTGGAGTGTATACAAATATAATTCCATATACTGAACTAAGTCCAAATATAACAATGAGATAATTTAACTACAAAAATAATCCTAACTAATTGATGAAAGTGAAAATATAATCCAAGACGCCATTTTCGGCGTTGACCAAAATATCTTTTGACCTAAAATCTAAAAATGTTACGACAATTTTGCCCCAGCCCACCACCAGATCACCGCCTTGATGCCCTCCGACCACCACTCTCACCCCCTCCAGCCAGCCTCGCCACCACTACCGCCTTTCTAGTGCCGCCAAATCTTCACTTTTGCTCCGCCGCCGTGATACACCACTACCACATATCACCACCACTCCCACCTCCATGCTAGCCACCACTTCCGCCTCCATGCCAACCACCACTCCCACCCCTACGATTGACGCCCACCTACCACCGAAATCCTAACGGCGCCACCCTTAACCCTACATGCGCCATCCATTTCTTACCCTAACTCGTCCTGCCCACCATTACAACACTAGAGCCACCCACCAGCACACCCACTGCGCCGCCCACCGTTACAACACTAGCGCCACCCACTGCTCTAGCACCTCCACTCGCCCTCTCTCCTGCGAACACTTAGTCGCACCCAATCCCAAATCACCATAGCCCACCCAAACCCAAGCTGCTCCATCACCCGCCCCATCGCCACCAAATCGCGCCAAACCACTTTGTTGCGCATTGCCTGACATTACAAATGATGTAAAGCAGATAAAGAACCGGCTGCGAAGGAAAAGAAACAACGGAGAAGAAAAAATGCGAAGAAGAAAAAGATAGAGAAAAGAAAGAGAAGGATAAAGGACTAAGGAAAATTAGGGTTTAGGGGCATTATAGACGTTTCATATTTTCAGAGGGGTAAAACTGTCTTTTCACTGAATTCCGACCTAAATCTTCCGGAATGGGTACGTTTGTACTTACACTTAGTATCTAAGGTTATATTTGCATTCCAATTATCAAAAAATTATATTTGCACTTATGTGAATTAGTTGGGGTTAAATATGCACTTTTCTCTACATTGTTTTAGTTGTAATAATCGGCTAAAGTAGACCAATATGGGAGTTATATATAAAATCAATATTTACAATATGAAATTATATTAGATCAAAATGTAAGTATTTTGTTTGCTTGACAAAATTAATTAGGTTGTCATAAACACGTCTCATCGTTTCCCGTGGGTTGAATTCACTTTTTAAAGATTTTGCTCGATAAAATTATTGGGATCATCATAGACACATCTCATCTCTTTACGTGTGTTGAATTCGTCTTTGAAAGATTCCGCTTGATAAAATTATTGGGGTTGCCATCTTTCTTACCCAAAATCCGATTGCACACAAGCTAGTGAAACATATTGACATCGACTGCCATTTTGTTCGTGAATTTGTGGCCTCCCCCAATATGCGCGTTGCACATGTTCCTTATTTGCTTCAGGTTCCTGACATCTTTACTAAGGGGTTACCCCACCCTTTGTTTGTAGTTTCGATCCAAGCTTTGCGTGTCATCTAATCCCACGCTTAGCTTGAGGGGGGTGTTAGAGTATATTACCTCCGTCCCAGCCAAAAGTTCATATCACCTTTTTGCACGAATATTTATACATGCTGATGTGGCCAAATTTTAGCCAAAAGTGGATGATTGAAATGAGTTGGGCAAATTTCAACCACAAATTTCAGCTAAAATAAGGAAATAGTCAAAATGTGAACATTGATTAGGACATACAAAAATGGAAAGTAGAAAATTTTGGCTGGGACGGAGGGAGTAGATTGTTGTCTATGTTCGTTGTATAGTTGTTTATTCCTAAAACTCTAGAATACTCAATACGCATTCCTAGGATTCTAATTTTGCATGTAATGAAAGGCTATATAGGCATGAGTTTTGACTCTTTCATGCCTCATCTCCAATTCTATCAGAATTTTTTACCGTCATAAACTGCTTAGAGCAAAGGACTCACTCATATATGTGTTTGGACATATTCAATAATAGCGGTAAATTTTAAATATATACTGCAGATTGTATCAGCATATGTAGGCAATGAAGTTTCAAATACAAAACATTTTCTTAGGGTGCGATTGATTAGGACTGAATCAAGAAAGAGAATGAGAATATGAGATCTTGATTCACTTATTTAGTGTTTGGTTATGATTTTTTTATCATTCTCTTTCCCTACTTTTAGTTTTACATTTCTACTAGTTGGATGTAACCTGATTCCCTATTCGTAGTTTGGGATTGGGATTCATTTTCCCTCTTTGTAGTCTTCCCCTAGTCTTCAATTTCCCTCTTTGTTTTATCAACTCCAAAACAAGATTATACTTTATATTTATTACCAAAAAATAAATTACAAAGTGTGATTATAATTTCAATTAAAATATTATAATTTTTTATTGTATATAAGTCGAATTTAAATGAAAATATACTTTTCACATGAACTTTTTTTAAGTAAGAAAAACTTGCACTATTATTTTTAACTTTACACTGTGAATAATTGTTATACGGAGTATTATTTTAATATATATATATTACGTTACCATTTTTTAAAAATATTTTAAAAAGTTAAAAATTATCTCTTGTATCTTATTGAACTGTCCCTTATTCGGAAATCTCCATAACCACATCAATTTTTACCTCTCAAGTTTTGCAACTGTGAAAGCTATTAATTTTCGTATGTTTGTGTAATTCTCCATATCTCTCTCTAGTTCACCTTACACATCATTGTATTTGTGAGGCAAACCATAAATCCATTTTCCCATTCTAAAAATGTCGCAATGTATTTCAATTTCCTCTTAAATCCAAATAACATACGTGTCTTTTGCATTTTTTGATAATTTTAGTCAAATATTAAAATACTAAATGTTATCAACTGTATTTTTAAAAGATTGTATAACTTCAAAATCCCATGCCTTTTGTAACCTCTCCCAAAATGATCTTCATCCTAAAACCCTAAATTTGTCGTCGTACCTCAATCTCCCCCTTCCGGTGATTTCTTCAATTGGAATATGGGGAACCCTTTCTCCTTTTTTCACATCCTTTTAGTTTCAATTTTTTAAAGTTTTTTTTTTGCAATTTTAAGGTGCAATTTTGTTTTGCAATTTTAAGGTGCATATTTGGATGTTTGGACTACCAAACATGATTTCCTCTCAATCACTCAAAAAGCTGGGATCAACCTTTGAATGAAAGAGGAATGATAAGATTATTCTTAAAACTTAAAAGACTCAAAAAGGTTCTTAAAATCTGGAATGAAAATATTAAGAGGGTTGGGGAGGCTGTCAGAGTTCAGGAAATCTCTTATGAGATACCCAACTCCACTAGTGACCTGATGGAACTAAAACACACAAAAAAACCTTGCTAATTAAAGCACTTCATGAGGAAAAAATATATTGGAAACAAAAATCTAAACTAAAATGGCTGAAACTTGGTGCGAAAATACTAAGTTCTTCCATGCCTTAGTTAGGCAAAGAATAACTAAGCAAAACATCACCAAAAAAAAAAGCTCTGGACAATGGACAAACATGCCAGCAGAGATTTTCATTTCTAAAAGAACCTACTACATGAAGATGAGAACTTGGAATTAGTGGTGTTCATCGGTCTAAGACTGGACCGGAACAGGTTAGGACCAGAACTGGAATAAAAAAAAACTTAGGTCGAAGACCGGATCGATTAGTGATTATTTAGGACCAGAACTGGACTCGAATTATTCCAATTTTGGACTGGTAAAACTAATTCTTTTATAAAAAAACTTTGGTGTTGGAAAATTTTTAATTAAAAATTTTCTTTTAAAGGATAGTAAACTAGAATTTATTAGAAAAAAATTGGCTCAAAATATGAAAGAATACTAGCACAATAAAGTAAATATAAACTAAACATAAACCTAAATTATAAATACATTAATATATATAAGAGTTAGTTACCAGTCCATCAGGTCCGGACTAGAAAAATTCGGTCTTGGACCGGAACCCGAAATCCTAAAAAATATGGATTGGAGACCGGACCGGAATTCTATACATCCGGTTTTGGTCTTGTATTCCGGTTCGGTTCGGTCCATTTTACCAGTCCGGATCAGTTCATGAACACCCCTATTTGGAATCTAAAAAATTCCATGAGCATTTTTTGTCACAGATCCCTAACCTCATAACATATGACAAAAATTATATGCTCATAATAGAACCCTCCCTTTCTGAGATTAGAAACACCATCCTCTCCCTTAACCAAAATGGTTCACCAGGCCCAGATGGATTCTCTGCCTTTTTTCACACGCACTCATGGGACATTCTATCACATGACATTAAAGAAGCCACCATTGAATTCATGAAGGGAGACACAATTCCCCTAGGTATATCAAGTACTTGGATCTGTCTGATTCCAAAAAAAAAAAAGACATACCAGCCTCTTTCTCTGATTATAGGTCTATCTCACTCTCTAATTTCATGTACAAATCTTCTTAAAGCTTCTTGTAAGTAGACCGACTCAGCTAATGCCTAAATTAATTTCATTCCAACAGATAGTCTTCATCAAAGGCAAAGAGATAGATGATAATATCATCCACCAGAAGGAAATGGTTAGGTTTTTAAATAATAAATCAGGGTCACTTAATTGTATCTAAAAACTGGATCTAGCTAAGGCATTTGATAGAGTTAGATGGTCTTTTCAACATTAATTATGCAAAGATTTTGATTCAATGATCAGTTTTATCAAGATTGTTATGTCTAATCTCTCATCTCCATGGTTCTCTATACTTGTGAATGGTAAAGTTGTTGGATTTTTTCAGCTTTCTAGGGGGATAAACAGGGAGACCCCCTGTTACCCCTACTTTTTAATATATTTTCTGAAGCATTTTCCATAAGCTTACACTTTTGCTTTCAAAATGGGAAACTCAGGTACTATAAACTCCCTTGTACTGCTATACCTATCTCTCATCTTAGTTATGCAGATGATACATTCATGTTCTTAAATGCTACTAAGGCAACATTTATTATACTTAAGTCATTTATGGTTATCTTTGAGCTAACATCAAGACAAAAAATAAACTTTGAAAAAAGTAATTTCTTCTTGAGTAGATATGTTAATAGGGCACAAATACATATGGTCAGGAGAGAACTTCAAATGATATCTGGGACTATTCCATTTACCTACCTAGGATTCCCTATATATACAGGTAGAACCATATCCATTCACTTCCAGCCACTCTTTGAATCTCATGACAAAAAACTTAATGATTGGAAAAATCAATGGTTTAACATGGCTAAAAGACTGGTTTTAATTAAGACATTCATGTTCTCCATACCTCAACACCTATGGGCAGTGATGAATCTCCCAAAATCTGTACTCAAAACACTAAAGAGGAAAATAACTAAATTTTTCTGGGGGAAATCAAATTCAGGAGACAAAAAGGTGTGGATCAAACATGAAAAATTGTGCTACCCGATAAAGAAAAATGGACTAGGTCTGAGGAAATTTAATGGCATTATTGACACTTTCTGCATAAAGCTTTTGTGGAAATTCCAGTTGGGGACCGGATCACCCCTTGGTCCCAGTTTATTTGATCTCTTACAGAGAGCCGAAGAAGTCACAAAACTGGAAAATAATTGTCAAAATAAATCATACTGCCAGAGAAAACACAAGAGTGCTTCATGGAAATAAACTAGAAAACTTCCTAACTTCCAACTGTACTGGTTTTAGATCTATTGCAGACCACACACCACCATTTGACATTCCTAACCACCTAACTATTTCTGATTTCATCAAAGATAAGAACACATATCTTTCATGTTTAACACAATTACAACCTGAGTGCTTCTCTTTTTTGAAGGATGCTCAGCTTCATGAAGAAAGACAGGATAGGCTGATATGGACACCTTCAGTAAATGGAGAATTCAAATTCAAAATTGGCCATCATATCATTGCTCAACAGAGTAGACATATTCTTACTCTAAAGCAGGTTTGGCATGAAAAAATACCAAAAAATATCTCTATCTTTGTATGGAAAATGGTTAATGTATGTCTACCTTTTGATGACATTTTGATATTATCTAACATACATCTTGCATCAAAGTGTCCTTTCTGTAGCCAATCTGATTCATTATCCCACTTCTTTAATGATTGTGCAACTGCATAAAAAATCTGGGTCTGGATGAATACATGTCTAACAATTAGGCCTCCACCTCTTGAATCCATCTTTGACATGCTTATTTTCTACTGGACATTTTATGGAATAACAAAAATCCACTTTTTCATCACACACGTGCTGCCCTCTCTCATATGTTGGAACCTATGGAAGGCTAGAAACTCTTTTTTGTTTGAAGATAAAAAATGCCAACCAGTGAACATCATAAACCAGGTTACGGAGGAGATATTTCTAGCCTTTTATAGTAAACCTATCTTCAGTAGGAACGAGGATGACAACCATTGAGTTACTTTAGGCTTAATCCATAAAATCAAACCACCTCCAAAGCCAAAAACAGCTCCAATTATTTGGGTCAAACTGAGGAATATCAAGATAAATGTGGATGCCTCCTGGAGCAATAATATCATATACAGTGATATTGGTATAATTGCTAGAAACAGTGAGGGATTTGTCATTAAAGCTATGATAATCAACATAAAGGCTAATTCCACAATTCATGCAGAACTCTTGGCACCGCAGGGGCACTATAACTTTGCTTTGTCACAAAAATTCAGTGATTTCTCTTTAGAATATGACTGTCTACTTGCAGTTCACTTCATTATAAACCCATTGAAAGCTCCATGACCTTGCTTTGATATCCCCTCTAATCTATGCACACTACTATATGGTGTAGAAGTGACACATACCTTGAGACATGGAAATCTGGTGGCTGATAGATTAGCTAAGTCGGCTGATAATAGCACATGTTCCAGAACACTTTCTTTCCTTGAACTTGATCCAAAAACAAAGGGTTTGATCCAAATTGACATATCTGGAACCCCAACCATCAAAATTCATAACTGATTGCACTTTAAAATTTGAATAGATGATACTCATTATGTGTTTTTACCCCTACAGGTACTGGTGGATGATCCCACTTTGGAATAGATGGTCGAAGTTTTCAGCATAAAAAAACTCAGGTTCGAGTACTTTTGGCGAAACTTGGGCTCAACAACATTCACACTCCAAGGTTCAAACCTCCTATGGTTAGCAAAGAAGAAGGAGAAATCCAATTGGACACGGAGGACAATCCTTCAAAGATCTCAATCTGGCATTACTTAGGAACAAATTGTAGACCTGGCTGATCGTTTTGCATTAACACAGGGGGTGGAGATGTAACAATTGGAATCATCTACAATGTTTTCCATTGTAACTGGTTACCTTACAATTTGGCATTTTGTAGCGTTTTGTACAAAACAAACTTCAATAGGTTCAAGTTCTTGAACTATCTTTTGTAATCTTTTCTAATCTTATGGCTCATAGGATTAGGGATCATAATACATCTCCCTCCCATTAATATGTGTTTTATTTTTAAATAAATAAAAAAATTGGACGGGAAGAATT
>JAULKM010021290.1:0-14188 GCA_032355605.1 Rubia tinctorum
ATAAGAGGTTTGGAAGTGGAAATCCATTGCCCCCAAGGCTTTGTCTTTGTAGTTTTTACTCTTTTTCTTAGGTTTTTTCATGATTAGAATAGTTAGACTTTGCTAGTTTTGTTGTTTCTACTTTCATAACTTAGGAACCCAACCAACCAAAACCCCCCCTTTTTACTTGCTTTTATATCTATGTATATATATATATATATATATATATTTAGGCTTATACTCACCCTTGTATGTGTAAACGCTTGGAAATATCCCTCTTCTCTGGGGACGACCCCGACTTGCCAAACTATCTACTTAGTTGTATTTAGTAAGCATATTGGGTTTTAAAATAGTATTTTTGAGAGGTACGGCGACGACCTCCCATGAATCTTTTATTGTCTTGGTGTTTGAACATGCATCGAAGAATGGTTATATGCATGCATGATGGTCATGTAGAGATAGTTAAATAATGTATTTTTGGGGAGGAAAAATTTACGTGAACATATATAATCACCCGTGGGTTTGATACCAGTTACACTAATTGGGTGTGGCACGGGGTGATTGGGAGCTTTGAAGATGTGAATAGAAATGGAGGTGGTGATTTACACGGCGTTAATGTATTTGATGAGATGGAAGCGGATGTTGTTATAGAGTTTCATGGGAAACAAGAGGCTCTATAAGCCTTACATAATGACAAAAGCACGACATTGTATAATGGCTCCAAACATTCAGCTTTGAGTGCGACTTTGAAAATTATGAACTTGAAGGACAAATTTGGGTGGACGGATAAAGGGATGACGGAAACACTTGAATTAAGTTGGGAATTGATTCTTGAGGGTAATCTTATGCCTGATAGATGGTACGTAGAGAAAAGGATACTCTGACAAATTATATAGGATGATTACGGAGATTGTGAGTACACGGAACCTTTATCAAATTTATGTAGCTATGAAGTATCTGGGAGAAGCCAGGGTGACCTAGTAAAATCAGGAAATGAGTTGAAATGTTAGCCAAATCTCACATTACTCGAGTTGTTGACATGTCTGCATACAAGGCATTTAATGCAGCTACAACCTCATCAGCACTTCCTGTTTGGATGTCACAAATTAAAGGAATTTATGAAAGATATGATACTACACAAGCCTATATTACTGCTACCTTGTTGCGATCTGACCAAGCTCAGATTTCAGCTATGGCAATGGCATTTTGAAAAAAGGAAAAAAGATTAACATTGGAATGCCATTTTAAACCATTTAAAACCATTTTGGGGGCCACTCGGGGCAAATCGCTACAATCATAAGAATTTTAACTTTCTTCCACCGGCCTTAAATGAAGCAGAAAATCACTGATTTTATACATTAATGTGAGGTGTGCCATAAACAGTGAAAACTAGTTTTACCGTTTTAAGTTACCTAGTAATCCTATGTCCCAACATAGTCTAACTTAATTAGGTATGTAAAGTAAATGAAACTCGAGACACACAACTTGGTTACGCAGTTCGGCGAAATTCACCTACATCTGCGGGGTCTGGCCCAATTCAGAATAAATCCACTAATCAGAGATATAGTACAAAGTACACCATACAACTATACTTATCTTCTAATTACAACGTGTGGATTTTGCAAGCTCTCTTTGCTTCCAATCCACCTTGATCAGACTCCCTCTGACCTCGAAACTCGTCGATGCTGGATCTCCTCCTCCCGAGGAATTAAGGTATACGATTATGAACTTGATCAATACACAACAGTCGGGTATGTTGGAACACACGCAGGTTTTGGCTCTCGGCAAAAATCTCTTTCACGATAGATAGGTAGAAGTCTTAATTCAGATCTTCTCGATTTAATCCCACACATTTGCAGCCGTGTAATGTCCCCTTTTTATATCCCAATGCAGATTATAACAACTCCATAATTATCTCCATAATATTCATATTCCTTATCTGCTTCTGAAGCATATCCAAATCCCATAAATAAAAGATTTTCCTTATCTCAAATATCCCATAATATTCTTCAATTCCAATTTCATAAAAGTATGGATTTACCATAATTCTATTATGATTCTAATTCCTGAACACAATATCACGTAATCATCAATTTCCATAACCAAAATTCGTTCGCAATATTGTTCCGCATATCTGCTCTTGTGCTTTATTTTCGGTATGTGTTCTAACATGGTAAGTTTATATTCTTTACCATAAGTTCACAAATTTTCAATCAATCAATCAATGATCCACACGTGTCTTTTCAATCTCTCCATAATTAATCCATCACACGTGACTTTACACCTCATAAACTTTTGGTCTAGTTCCACCACTTATGATATGTGATGGAATATGGTTTTAGAGGAACCAAAACTTTTTGAAAACAAAATATTGGCACCTGAAGTGATAGCTGCATGAGTCACAGCAAATTTGCTCAGCATTTGGACAGCAAACAAATCTCCCGAACACGCCTCTGACGAGCTCCTACCCAAGGCGCTGCTGCGGCCATTGGAGAATGGACATCGAATCTTGTTTGACGTGGGCACGGGCGGGATGGTTACACGACTATTGTCCTGCTACAGTTAGATGGAGAAGGCAAGTTTTACGGTGCTGCAACGATGAAATCAATATGAAGTTCAGATGGAGCCAAAGCGGAAGCACTCGCCCTGCTGGCCGGAGGCTGTGCGTTGGGCAGCGAAGGATCAGACAGAAGCTATAGGGGTTCTTGGAGATACATTAGGTGTGATAAGCATGGTCCGTAATGAAATTGAACCTATGCTTTCTTGTGTAAACACCATCCAGCAGATTCAACAACTTTTTGATAAAACATGAGTGGGTTTGCTTTTTTGGGTTCCTACAGTTAGAAATATCCTTGCTCACTCGCTTGATAGCTTTGCGAAATCAAGAAAATGACTCAAAATTGTATGGATTAACACGCCCCCAGTTTTATACTGTTAGACGATACTGGAAGTTTCAAGTAGCATGAAATTAAATTCTTACTTTTTAAAAAAAAGATTTTTTAAAAGTTATAAGAATCCCGTTTCAATAAATAAAAATAAACATAAAATCACCATATTAATATATCAATTATAAAATGACCACGTCTAACGGTTAGTCCATCTAAAATAAAACTTCATGATACTAATAACTTTATGTTTTATTTAATGAAAATAATTAAATAAAGTTAAACCCATATAAAACCTGCTTTAGACCCAAAACCCATAAAACCCAGTCAACACCGACTCTTGCAAAAATTGTTTTTGCATTATGGCTCATTTTGATCAACCACTATGCCAATGGTGTGATGTTCTGGGCCATGTTGTTTCTTTTTGCTCTAAATTGCATGGAGAATGATACCAGTTGCAGTGTCAGTTGTGTAAGAAATTTTGTCACATTGCCTTGATATGTTCTCACATGGTCTCTCAAACTCCTTCTCCTAGCTCTCTACCACATTTTTGTTCGCATGCTCACTGGATAGTTGATTTTGGCGCAACCAACCACATGACTTCTTCTCAGTTCGCTCTAGATCGCGTGACTCCTTATTCTGGCAACAATCGTGTTATTGTTGGTAATGGTCATGCTCTTAACATTATCCACGTTGGTCATTCTCAAGTCTCTGATTCATTATCCTTGTATGATATTTTGGTGATTCCACAAATTACTAGAAATTTGCTGTCTATTAGCAAGTTGACTCGGGGTATGAATGTTGTTATTTTACTTGATGATTCTTATTTCACTATTTCGAACAAGTTTACTAGTGATGTAATTGGCAAAGGCCGTCGTGATAGGGGTATATTTTGGATTATGGTGGTGCTATTTTATCTGCTTTTGTTGCCTTGAGTGCTTCTAAAACATCTTTTGAACTTTGGAATAGTAGATTGGGTCATGTTCCCCCACAACATCATTTCTTCTTTGAGAAATTCTGGATGTTTGTCAGTTACCAGTTTGTTGCCTAAACCTCATTTATGTCCCTCATGCGAGATGGCTAAAGGAAAGCGTCTTTCGTTTAGTGATAATTTAAAACGCGCACCACACATAATTGATTTGCTTCATTATGATCTTTGAGGACCTTCTACTGTCGTCTCTCGTTCTGGGTATTCTTATTATGTCATCTTTGTTGATATTTTTTTCCGGTTCACCTGGTTATATCCTTTGCAGCGAAAGTCTAATTTTGTAGAGGCGTATATGAATTTTGAGGCTCTTTTTGAGAATCAGTTTTCTAGAACCATTAAAGTATTTCAGAGTAATGGTGGAACGAGTTTTTGAATCATCACATGCGATTATATTTCGCATAGAAGGGCATTTATCACCAGCTTTCATGTTCTTACACTCCGTAGCAAAATGGTTGTGCAAAGCGGAAGCATCGTCACATCATTGAGACAGGATTGTTGATGCTCTTTCATTCCGGTCTTCATCATTTATTTTGATATTATGTTTTTTCTACATCAATCTATATCATCAACAGGCTACTAACACCAATTTTATCAGGTCAGTATCCACCCTCTGTTAATTTTGGTACGACTCCAGACTATTCTAATTTTCATCCATTTGGTTGTCAATTTTCCCATATTTATGCCTTTATGGTGATCATAAATTGGAGCCTCGGAGTATGTCATATATATTTTTGGGTTACAGTTTGTAGTATAAGAGTTATCGCTGTCTTGATCCTCTTACGAAGGAGTACATCACTTGTCATAATCGGTTTCATGAGATACTTTTTCCAGATACCCATACTGGTATTGCCACTTATCTACCTTCACTTGATATTTCTGCAATTTTGGAACATTCGTCTATACCATCGGAGGTGTTTGAGGCATATTCTTCAGCCGAATTGCCCATTATTTTGGAAAATTCTGATTTACAGTCTGTACCGAGAGCTGAGGTTTTTTCCAAAAATTATTTATGTATGTCATACGCAGACCAGCAGCCCAACCCATAACCATTAGTGCCAACTCATGTGTCGCAGGCGCCGCCACACTCACCGAGCTCATCGCTTACTCATGCAGCCCACATGTCACCAGCGGCGTCGCCGACACCTTCAACTGCGATTCTAATAGCATCGCCTATAGTGGTGCTGTCTCAAGTTGCCTCACTAGTGCGGCAGTACATGGCCTTGGGTTCTGCGCCATCTCTGGTGTCGGTTCCTTCCTCCCACATCAAATAGCCACTTGCTCTCGAACTAGCTCCCTCATGTACAAAGATTTTTCTGACTATGATATTTATGGTTTATTGAGTGCTTTATTTGCTAAGACTGAGCGACAGAGTCATCGCTTAGCTGTTAAGGATCTTGAATGGGTTGCTACCATAGATTCCAAAATGGTGGATCTTCGCACTCAACAGACATGGTATTTGGTTCCTCACCATTCTCATGCAAACGTGGTTGGTTCAAAATGGGTGTATCGTTTGAAGTACAAGGTTGATGGCTCGCTTGATAGGCATAAAACGAGATAGGCTGCACACGGTTTTTTGCAACTTCCTGGTTTTGATTATGATCATACTTTCAGTCCTGTGGTGAAGGCTTCTACTGTTTGTACTGCTTTATCTTTGGTTGTTCTTCGTATTTGGCCCTTACAACAACTATATGCCAGGAATGCATTTTTAAATGGCTTTCTTGACCCTCCCAGTTTACATGAAGCAGCCCGCTGGATACCAAGACCCCATGCATCCATATTTTGTTTTTCATCTACGCAAGGCCATTTAAGATTTGAAGCAGGCTCCTCGTGCTTGGTTTCAGTGTTTTAGCTCATTTTTTTGGCACGGGGTTCATATGCAGCTCTTCCGATGCATCTGTATTTGTGTTTTCTTAGGGTATCTCTCTTCTTTATTTGTTGGTTTATGTTGATGACATTATTCACAACGGGAATGATAGTCGTCTCGTTCGCGTATTTATTGATCGGGTTAATCAGGAATTCAAGATTATCGATCTTGACACTTTGCAGTATTTCTCAGGTTTGGAGGTTATTTGTACTTCCAACGGCTTATTCCTTGGTCAAGCCAGATACGCCAAGGACATTTTGTTGCACGTTGGGGTGCAGGATTCCACTCATGTTGCCATTCCATTTGTGGCTTTTTCACAGCTTGTTAGCTCTTCCAGTAAGCCGTTCAAAAATCCCACACTCTATCGGTCTCTGGTTGGTGCACTTCAGTATCTGTTGATTACACATCCCGACTTGTCCTATGCTATGAATATGATCAGTCAGTCCAGCAGGCTCCTACTAATGGCCATTTCCAAACCGTTGCTTGAATTTTGCGCTGCGTGCGTGGTGCACTTCACTATAACCTTCAGTTTTGCACAAATTCGTCCACTTTACCAATTTTGGGTTATTTTGATGCCGATTGGACTCGTTATATTAAGACTCATAGGTCTACATATGGTTATGCCATTTTTCTTGTTGGCAACATGGTGTCATAGAGTGTTAAGAATCAGCCTGCTGTCTCACGTTCTAGTTCAGAATCAGAATACCGTTCTACAGTCAACATTGCTGCGGAATTAGCTTGGTTGATAAATCTTCTTAGGGATTTACATGTACCAACTCGTGTGCCTCCTCTTTTGCTATGTGATAGTAATAGTACTCTATTTTTTGGCTCAAAATCCAATTTCACACAATAGAGCCTAGCACATTGATATTGATCATTATTTTGTGCATGAGATGGTGTCTTTTGGCAAGCTCAAGGTTGCTCATGTTTCTGCGGAATTGTTGTTAGTTAGTGACCTAGTCCAAATTGTTAGTAGTTAAGACACAGTCAAAGATTGTAGAAGATTTCTAGTAATGTAGTCATTATTGTATGGTTAGGATAAAGATCTCACTGTACATTGTATATTTCTCCCACACACACACACACACACACATATATATATATATATATCAATAAATAGAGAGAACCGATGAGGGATCATTTACCTAACTCATACCAACTTACATGGTATTAGAGGCATAACAAAATTCTTAGCCTCTTTGTCTATCTCTTCTACCATATCTTTTTCTTCATAAATTCTTACTTTTTCATTCCCATTGTCCACCTCTGGTGAAACCACCTCTGGTGAAACCACCCCTGGTGAAACCACCCCTTCCGCCAATAGCAACTCTTCTGATGATACCAATAGAAATTCTTCCACCACACCACCACAACAACAACCTGTAGCCTCGAGTTTTCACTCAGCTCAATCAATTACGAACATTCGTAACTACATGCCACTCATTTTGGATCTCCAAAAGGTACAATTCATACATGGGCCGAGCTCTTCCAAATAATAGCTCGAGCACACCATGTTTTGGACCACATCGATGGCTCTTCTCGTCTAGATGATATCTCAGAAGCCAAATGGCAGCAATTGGACGCTATTGTTCTCAGTTGGATTTATGGCACCATAAGTGATTATCTCCTTCTCACAGTCGTTCAAACGGGTTCGACCGCTCGCTATGTTTGGCTTCTCGTTAAGGGTATTTTCCACGACAACCACGGAGCCTGGGCTGCCGACCTCCAAAGTCTCTTCATTAACGTTGGACTGGATTCTTTTCCCTCTATTTTTGTGTACTGTCAGCACCTCAAATCACTAGAAGATTAACTCGGATACATCGATAGCTCTGTTAGCGACCAACACCTTGTCCTTCAGCTCATCAATGGATTGTCCGTTTCCTTCAGCACCATCGAAAGCATTATTAGTCAAATGAAACCATTGCCCTTTTCTCTGTCGCCAAAAACATACTTACCTATGAGGAAAATCGCTAGAATCTCCCAACTGAAGGGACATACGCCCTCCTTCCCGGTGCCATAACAAGAATGTAACCCACCTCTGACTCTGGCCATCAACGTGGCCGTAATAACCGCTACCGTGGCTGTGGAAGACACAACACCAGCTTCGGCGGGGATGCTCGCAGCAAAATGATGACCACAGTCACCAAGGCCCCGCCATGCCCCAACGATTATACTCATCGACGAGGAATTATTAATAGCCGAGTGGATGGTCTTCGGCGCCAGCGCCGCTATGCCCCTACCCTACTGCTGCTCCTGCGTGAAGAGCCAATTCCCAGACGTATTTTTCACAAACTTTGGGACCAGGACATGCACTTGTTGCGTCTGAACACATTAAATAGCATTTTGGGCCTCCCTCTCTGTTAGGCTCGGGTCCAACATCATTTGGTTAGCAACCATATTTGGGTCAATTATCATCTAGCTCGCAGCAGAAGTATTCTGGTGATTTATCCCCGGCTTTCAGAACTATGTCACTTCAGTAGCCTTCAGAAAATTGGTACGTAGACACCGGTGCATTCTTCCACATAACCGCAGACTCAGGTATCCTTCGTACTTATTTTAATTCGAGCACTTTGTCACTCATCTATGTTGGCAATGGAAATAATATTCATGTTGTTGGTAAAGGTTCCGCGGTCTTAAATATCTCTCCACCTTACCATCTGAAAAATGTTTTACACACTATTGATATTGTAAAAAATCTGGTCTATGTTCGACAATTTACAATTGATAATCATGTTAGTATGGAATTCGACCCTGTTGATTTTTTTGTTAAGGATCTCACCACAAGGAAAAAAAGAGATGTAATAGTCATGGGGATCCGTACCCAGTCACTAGATCGCTAGCCATTGCTTTTGTCGCTTTCCAACAACCATCCTAGCATGCTTGACTCCGTCACCCAGGTTACCACATCTTGGATATTCTCAGGCTTCAAGATTCTATTTTTAATAAATCCATATGTTCGGCCATTTGCTCTTCTTATCAGCTTGCCAAAAACAAGCGTATTCCATTTTCACCTTCTCACAATATTACTTTTAAACCGCCTGATATTATTCACGGTGATATTTGGACGTCTCCAAATTCTAGCACCAATGATTTTAAATATTACCTATTATTTTGGATGATTTTTCAAATTTTATTTAGATTTTCCCTCTCAAAAATAAGTCTGATGCATATTCCAAATTGGTGATATTTCATGCCATGGTCAAAACTCAATTTCACACTAATATCAACACGTTTCAATGTGACAATGGTGATGAGTTTGTCAATCAGTCTTTCGCACATTATGTGACTTAAATGGCATGTTAATGCAGTTTTTCTACCCTCACACTTCCCCTCAAAATGGCAAAGCACATCAAGCACTTCGCACTTCAATGAAATTTCTCGCACTATACTCACCCATGCCTCCCTACCACCCTGTTTTTGGGTTGAAGCACTCCATATGGCCATATATCTCCATAATATCCTACCTTCCAAAGCCATACACAACAACACACCAACCTACATCTTATACCACCGACAACCCACATACTCTCACTTTCAAATTTTTAATTGTCTGTGTTATCCAAACACATCCGCCACCACTCCTCATAAATTAGCTCTTCATTCTATCCCATATCTATACCCCGGCTCCTCTTCAGATCATCAAGGCTCTCGTTGCTTGATTCTCAGCTCACACCGAGTTCTTACTTCCCGACATATCGTGTTTGGCGAAGCGACATTTCCCTCTGCCATCCTGCATGGGATCAGCTCCACATCTGACAATGACGTCCCATCCTCTGACTTATCACCTCTCCTCCTTGACATATTCCACCAAATCCCACTACCCTACGATAATTACACTCTTGCCGCACCACAGCTTCCTCCGTTAATCTCACCATCACCAACCCCAGTCTCTCCCTCCCCATTACATAGTCTAACACCTTTGTCCCACCACCACTTCCTCGTCACTCAATGATCACTCGTCGTCAGGCAGGTATACATAAACCTAATCCCAAATACAATTTTCTAGCGCACTTTTTGTCTTTCCCCTCCCAACCTCCCCAGTACGTGCCCTACGGTACTCTAACTAGAAAGCTGCCATGAAAGATGAATTTAGTGCCCTTATTAAAAATGGTACATGGGACTTGGTTTCGAGGCTACCTGGTGCTAATGTTATTTGTAGCATTTGACTGTTTAAGTATAAGTATAGATTTGATGGAATGCTAGAGGCTCGTCTGATTGTTAACGGCAAGTCTTAGCAGGTTGGGGTTGATTGTGATGAGACCTTCAGTCCGGTGGTCAAACTAGAAGATTGTATTTGGGATCACAGGCTGATGCATATATATAGTTTCATGCAGTCACCATGTAAGAAATCATTCTTTACGTCAAACAGGTGAATAGGCCACGAGCGAGATAAAGTAATGCTAAGAGGTTACCACCGAACTGAAGGCTTCATCAATGAGTGGAGAGAGGACTGATGAGGACTTATTTACCCAACTCTTACCAACTTACACTTGCAGTTTGCTGAAATCTTTACAAAGGGGTTACCCCATCCTCAGTTTAAGTTCTTACGTTCCAAATTTTGCGTTGCGACCAATCCTACGTTTCGCTTGAAGAGGGTAATAAAGATAGAGAAAGTCTCCGGAAAGGCAGCCTGCCCATAAGGTTATGGAAGGGCCGAGGACTAGTTTGTAAAATGGTTCTTTTATAATTAATTAAAATTTAATTATTTATTAAATGGAAAATCTAATTCCCCTTTCTTCTACAACTTATTTTCTTTCTCTTTCCAATTATTTCTCTTTTCCCTCTCCCTGGCGGTTTCTCTATTCTCTTTGCGTCGTTCTCACCCTCTTCTCTGCCTCTTCTTCGTTTCTCAACCAACTCTTGTTTCTCCGTCACTTCTTCACATTTATCCGCCCCATATTTGCGTTTCTTCTTCTCTTCTCCGTAATTCTCTATCTGCTTGTTTCTCGGATTCTTCTTTGGCATTGCCGCTGGTTTGTTTCTTCGCCGATTGTTGCATTGTTTGCTGGATGAGGTATGTCGCATGTGTAGAATTTGTTTCTGATTGTATTATTGCTCAATTTTTGTTCTATTGTTCAGAATTGGTATATCATTTGTTTTTTTCGCGTTAGGCGTCGCTTTTATGTGTTTTGAGTTTATTTGTGTGTTTTCCTATGTGTAGATTTTGAATTGTCCTCTAGTTGTTAAAACAAACTTGCTACTTGTTCGTCTTAAATTACGAGCTGTATTTGTATACTTACATGTTGCAGCTGTTATTATCCTATGTGTACTTGTTAGTTGTACTGTAAAATGACCTCTTTTTCCCTTCTATTTTTTAAGATTGTTTTTTTTAAAAATCCGAGCTGCATCTATTTACTAATTGTTGCATCAGTTAGTATTCAATGTGCATTTGTTAGTTGTACTACGTATGACCTTTTGTTTTCATTTGTTGTTAATTGTACGTTTTGAATATCGAGTTACATCTATTTACTTATATGTTGGATCTGTTAGTATCCAATGTGTATTTGTTAGTTGTGTTGTGTATGACTTTTTTTGGTTGTTCGTTTTGAATTAGGAACTGCATGTGTCTACTTATATATGTACTTGTTAGTTTTAATGTGTTTGACTTTTATTTTCATTGTTGATTATTGTTTGTTTTGAATTACAAATTGTACTCGTTTTCTTATATGTTGCAACTGTTATCATCCAATGTGCATGAGTTTTTGTAAGAGTTGGATATAAACTTGATTTGGTATGAAATCACACAATATTGAACATTGGACTCCACAAGACATTTCAGCACAAGCTTCATTTAGATGAAGCTGACACTGAACTCAAGGAATTCAAAGATGATCTACCTTTGAAGATTAATAATTGATTCATTATATTAGAGATTGTTAGTTAATCCATATAGAAACACTGTTGTAATTATAAGGTTCATAATAGGAGATTTTTGTTATGAGCACTTGTAGGATTTATCCTGTATCTTGTCCTTTGTTTAAGTGTTGAGAGTTTTTCTTGTGTATGAAACCAACATTTGCATGATTTTTATACAAAGTATGCAATGCTTTTACATGTGTTGTTTTCTTGCTGACAAGACTTTTAGTGGTATATATTTAATTGAAATCAGGAAAATTTACTCCCGTGTTTGAAAACAAATAGTAGTTTTAATGTAATTAGTACACATTGTAAGGTATCAAATGAAGTTCATATGAAAATTTTTATTAAAAAAATACAAAATTATGTAACCTCTTTTCTGTAGTATACTATAAGAAATACTAGTTGTAGGATAACATATGCATGTTTTAACAAAAACAAAAACGATTCATAAGGTAACTTATGTTATACCTCCTGAATTTTTTTTTATATTCATAAAAGGAACTGACATTTTTAAATCTGGTGCGTGTTTTTATTTAAATAGTACATGTTGTAAAGTAATCAATGCACAGTTAATATGACAATTTTAAATTGTCAAATTTTAACTTAACTTATACACGATCTCTAGGAAAAGTTTCATAATTCATATTCAGGGCTTTTAAAATAAGTGCATGTTTTAATACAAACGATATGCATTGTAAGGTAACGAGTGCATCGTATATACGAAATTTTTCAGCATCATTTAGTTCGTTTTTCAAATATTTACCATATAATTTTTACATGTTCATAGCAGCAGAAATCATACTCTAGAACTTTCAACAACAATATCATTCGCACCGAATGCAATTGAATAACACAAATTCAATCAAATGTGAAGAATTACAATACAGTTGAAATCCAGTTTTAATCAAATTGTTACAATTTGTTTCGATAAGATCTGGAACTCGCCCTCCCTTGTCCTCTAGATGTGGGCAGAATTTTGGATCCTCCAAGTACTCTCAGCGTCGGAGAGTCGGAGTTCACTGGTGGTGGCGTAGCTCCTCTACGCCTTGACTCGACGAAGTGACACAAATGGTGAGATGGTTCCGCTAGAGAGAGTGAAGTTTGGGAAAGAGATGAAGTTTGGAAAGGAAGAAAAATGGAGAAAGGAGAAATTTGCAGAGGATGAGAGTTTAGGGAAGAAGAATTATTCACGAATTAATTGGGGAGGAAGAGTTAGATTAATTTGCATTAATTACAGATTGGTCTCTGGCCTGCCCATAAGTTTATGGACATACCACTTATTTTTTACCTTATATATTGTATTTGTTAAATTACATACTAAATTTAGAAATTTTAAAAGTATTTTTTTATATTATATATTTTAATTTTTTTACATTCAAATACATATTATTACTTATTTTAACTTTTAAAATACAATATTCAAAGTTTATTTAAAAATTTGCAATAATTAAGGTGAAAGCCACTGTGGACTGTCCATAAAGTTATGAAAATGCTGCATTTTTTGGAGACTTTCTCCAAGTCAAAATTGCATATGCATGTGTGCATCTGCAATTCTAGCTTCTGAGACTGGTGTCAGGATGAAGAATAACATAAAAAGCAAAAAATATTATTTTACTCCCTCCGTCCCACCCGATCCTGTACACTTTCCTTTTTGAGCTGTCCCAAACAATTCTGCACACTTTCCATTGTAAGAAATAACTAACCTACCAAAAGACATAAGAACCCTTAAACAACTAAAATTTTACAAACCCTACCACCTTTCCCAACCCACCCACGTGACTCTCCCACATACCTGCCCCCTCTTCTCCATCTTTTTCTCTGAACTTTTAACCCACCCATACCCACCGCCAAAACCCTCTTCTTCATTATTTTTCTCTAAACTCCTAACCATTTTCCACTCTGCAGCCCAAACCGCCTTCTTCCGGCACCTTCTTCCAATGTTGCGCGTCGCCAAAGCTAGAGGGCTGATAGAAGTCAGAGCTTGAGGGTTGACAAAAGCTAGAGCTTGTGGATCGATTGAAGATTGTCGGAGCTTGGCGGTGGTGCTGCTTGAGTGCCGATTGAAGATTGCCAGAGCGGTGATGCTGGGAGGAAATATGAAATTCATATTTTGGCGGTGGTGGTGTTGTGGGAGGTGGAGAAGGAAGGCAGAGAGGCGTGGCGAGAGAGAGGTGGGAGTAAGAGTCGTGGCGGAGGCCGGAGGAGGAGGGGAGGAGGGGCAGAATGGCGAGTCGGGAGCAAAGTAGAGGTGAGTCAGCAGCGGATTGGTAAGGGTGGAACGCAGGGAGAAAATGGGCAGGGGCTTTTTGGTAATTTCACCCGGGCTCTCTGTAGAATCCCCTGGGACAAAGGGAGTAGTAAAGTTGTATGTTAAAGTGTTGGGTAAATAAGATTATGCCATGTATTTCATAAGTTCGACATTTAGTAAAGTGAGATTTTTTTCAGAAAGAAATGAGTGATTTGTAATATACTTAATAGATATACCCAACACCTTAATATACAACCGTCATTATTGGAGAGAAGCTGCATACACTTAGGCAGTATCCAGAATAACATTTAGAGTATCATTCCAAAGCATTTACGAACTAAAAGAGCTCGTAAACCTCTCTGATA
>JAULKM010021301.1:0-14188 GCA_032355605.1 Rubia tinctorum
TACCTAAATCTAGAAATCTTGCCACAAAAACATAACAAAAGAGATGTTAAATGCTTCGGAAAACACATGCATTTGTCATCACATCAGCTGCCGTGTACCGACCACCAATGCTAGAAGGTATGAATTACAAATACTGGAAGGCTCGCTTACAAGTGTTTATAAACTCACTGGATAAATTGGCTTGGAACTATGTTGAATTAGAATGGAATCCCCTAGTTACCTGAAGTTTTTAAGGAATAGAATCTAGTTCTAAAGAGCTAGCAGTTAATCTTAAAGAGTTGTGGACAACAGAGGAACAAAAGGCTGGATTGGCAAACTCTAGAGCACTAAATTCCATCTTTACTACAGTAGATGAAAATCAGTTGAAACTCATCTGAAATGTCATCATGCAAAGAAAGCATGAGATATCTTACAAATAGTGCATGAGAGAACAAGTCGTGTAAGTTAATCAAAGCTACAAATGTTGGCCACAAAATTTGAAGTGCTGAAAATATAAGAAGATGAAACTCAGTGTTCAATCAACCAGCGGGATGGTAGATGCAAAGATAAAATATTTGTATTGTTGCTCCCGTACTCATTACTAAACTTCTAAAGGGTAGATAGTGGAAAGTCAGTGGTCGTCCACAGAGATGCTAGGAATTTAAGAGTTAACTATGCAAAGCCCGTAATTCGGTCGTCAATCCGATGTGTGTTAGGAATAGTATATGTTGCAAACAAGGTTTGGGGGATTTTTATCTAACAACTACTAAGAATGCAAGAGACGGGTAATAAACTAGATTAAGCTAACACTTGGGAATATTTGCATACATGATTGGTAAGATACTTTGATCCTAGATTCTATCAAATACAACACGTATAAACCTATCCTAATGCTTATGTCACATAGTATGGTCGATAGTCAATACTTCCCTTTTTCTGTCACACAAAAGTGCTCACATCCTATTTTATCGACACCGCCCCCGTAACTAGGGAAGTGCATCAAACGGTCCGACTGTTATGCACTCCTCTTCCCCATAAGGAATTACATCCCGAGAACTACACTGTGAATGCTTCTCCCAAGGCCTAAAGAGGAAAATGGACTGGCATCTCATGATGACTCTAAGGTTGTGACGACAAAGGTCAAATTACGCCAACCATAGTTTCTACTAACTATCATGTCCTTGCCTATCGGGCTACCATTATCAAATTCATACTAGCATACAATCATCGAAGCGGTACTCATGACCCACATGCATACACTCACATGATAAATCAATAATGCATTTAACAAGAAAGTAAGGAATAAGTCAAGCATGATATTCATAAGCATTAAAAGATAGGAGAATATTAGAATCTCACAAAATAGATACCAAGTCATGAATACAATATTAAATCTCCAAGTTAATGAACTACTCCTTAAGTATTGGACCCAATCTATCCATTGGATTCAATGCCCTTAAGAATAACTAGTAAGATTAAACTAAGAGAGAAGGGTTATCCCCTTTCTCTCTCTACCTACTCTTAGGCAAAACTAGGAGAATGAAAATAAACTAGCAAAAATTGAACCCAAGTAGATATAGGTCTCTTTATATAGTGGACAGGAAATGGGCTTTAAGGATGCCCAAAAAGGCAAAAAAAGCCTAGTTGGCCGCCAGCATAGGCCGTGTAATAGCACACGACCCGTGCAATAGTGCATGAGCCACCAGCTGGCTGTGTGTCTCCAATCTTCTGAGCGTATGACCCATGCGTATCCTCATAGTCCACTAGCTGGGATCATTCTTTTTGTCTTCTGAGAGCCCGTGTGTTTCCTCATGGGCCAGTGGCTGAGATATCTTCTTGAACGCTTGAACTGCACGGTGCGTTCGATTCCTCGCGGGTTACCGGCTGGGCGCTTGTTTCCACCTTTTGAGCAGCATAGCCTCTACAATACTTTTGGGGCCTCCGGCTGGGAGTCGATTACTTGGAAACTGATGGCATAATCTTGTAAAAGTCCACGAGACGTGATCTTATCTTAGGATCTTCATCTTCAAGAGGCACTGGCCATGCAATATGGCATGACGCGTGGTGCATACTTAGCCATACGAGGGATTTGCATTGCATGGGTCATGCACCTACCCGTGGCCCGTGCCTTTACTTGGCACCATCCAATTGGCTGGCATGGCCTATGCAATACAACACGGTCGTACCTGTCCTCAACTTTGTTTGATATTTGTCTCCTTTCTCTTCTTGGCGCAGTTCCATATGCTACCACATTTTAACTCGTGGCCTTTTGTCCAATACCATCCTTGTGAATAGCCTTCTATATCTATAACCCTCATTGCGAATTGCCTTTCGACTATCTACATCGAAGTACTTATGAGTAATGTACAAATAAGCTCACAAAATAGGATCAAGACGCTTGTAAGGACATAGAATCATCTAGGTCTAAATGACCCACCCCCACTCGACGTTGTTCATAAATCAAGAGAGATTCACTAATTAAACCGAGAGGAGGTTGTGAGTCAAAGATAAATATTTATGCTACGTATGGGGTGGAGAGTGGCAAGACTGGGGTCACCCAAAATGATGCTAGGAAACTGAAAGTTGACTAACATAGTCGGGATCAGGTCGTCAATGCGATCACATGTCAGGAATAGCTAGTATTTCTAAATAAGGCCTGGGGGTATTGAGAACTACTAACATGTAAATCACAAGAGAATAAATTATGTAAACTAGCACTTGTGGAGTATTTGCGTGACGTGATCAATGTCATTTCGATCCTCGATTCCATTACATACAAGGACTATAAACCTATTCTAGTGTTTATGAAATGTGGTGTGGTAGATGGTCAACACTTTCCCATATCTGTCACGTAGGGTGTGCATATAATCTTCCATCTGCACTGCCTCTGTAATTCAGGGATTGTAACAGTGGTTTTTCCTTCTGTGCATATTTGAATCTCCCCTGTACGAATACGTCCCAGGCACTCTACCATGAATGCATCTCCCTCGGCCTAAAAAGCCGAAGGGGGTGAAACACCGTATATATGGCTCTAGGGTTGCAATGCTAACCCTAGTTTTCTACTATAGCTATCTCTATCTGTAACCCTTCGAGCCAATTTTCTTGTAAGACAAGTGTATGGTCGATCGTAAAGTTGACTCGGAAACTCACATGCATACACCCATATGATTCTGGACTATTATTACCCTACGAACATCTAGGTTTCCCTTCCTGGGGGATAATAATAATTCGCCAACATGAAAGTACTATGATGTATTCAAGTCTTAGTGTGAAAATCTTGCAATTAATTAGAACATGAAGAACAAACCAACATAATAGTCACAAACATATAAAAATAGGTAGATCTAAGGAATCACACAAAACAAACATTAATTCATGAATACAAACACAAACACAAACCCCATATAAATTAACTACTCCCTAAGTATTGAAACCAAGCATTTCATTGTATTCAATGCCTTTGGGAAAAAGAAAAATAAAGAGAAGAAGAAAACAGAGTTCAGAGAGAAGGAAGAGTTCCTTTCTCTTTCTAGCCTACTCTTGAAGTCTAAAAAATGAGAATAAACTTAAACCTTGGTAGACATAGGTCTATATATATAGTAGTAGGATATTGGGACTTGAAAAAGGCCAAAAAGAGGTTAAAAAATCCCTAGCAGCCGCAATTGACACGGCCAGTGGAAAATGACACGGGTCGTGCAAGCCGCTTAGCTTTGTGTTGACATGAGTTGCACGCCCTAGCACAGACCTTGCAGCCTTATGCTGGCGTGGCCTGCTCAATCTGGCACGGGCTATGTTGGCACAATCTGTGTCAACCGGCACAAGCCATTGGATAGAACCGCATTTTAAACTTCTGACTATTCATTCCGTGTCATTTGGTGTGGGTCGTCGGCTGGACACACTTTTGCTCAGTTGAAGGCGCGCGGGCTGTTTCTTTTTTCACACCTCTTGGGCTGGTTTTTGCATTTTACAGTTGAAATAACACGGACTGTGTGAAACACCATAGCCTGCATCCATACTTAGTCGATGGAGAAATTTTGAAAATTGTGTGCGACACGATCCAATCCGAGGGGGTCTCACACGGCTCGTGTTGGCTGACCAGGCTGTGCTAGGCACGCCTGGTACGGGTTCTTCTAGGATTCTTAGCCTCGTGGCAGTGCTTCATACCGTCTACTACCATGCTTTAAATCCGCGGCCTTCTATTTTCTACCATCCTCGTAAATGGCTTTCAATATCTTCGACCATTCTTGCGAAAGACCTTCAAATATCTTCTACCACCCTTGTGGATGACCTTCTATAAAATGATATAAAAAATTCACAAGCAACCTACTTGTAAGGTCCCAAAGGAAATTTTAGGTGCTCGTGAATACAAAGTGTCCATTAGATTAAATTGTCTACAAAACCAAGGATTTAGACAAGAAAACCAATAATGGTCGTCTAAACCCCTTTTCTTGTAAACCTAACTAAAAATATCAATCAACCAAACAAAACATGATAGTAAATGTGTCAAATGTTTTGGTTAACGCATGCATAAAGGTGCACATCAATCCCTCATGCTTAAACCTTTACTCATCCTCGAGTAAACAAAAAAGAGAAAAGATCCAAGATGAATGTAGCATGCAAAGATAAGTTAACCAATCCATTCAACTTATTACCAAGCTTCCTAGTTCCCCCAAAGATTGTAAAAATCTCACAACTCCCACTCTCCTCAAAGATGCTAATGTTACCTAACCACCCAAAATCCATAAAAAAGATAAAAGAAAAGTAAAATGATAAGTACTAAACTAGCTTACTTCACCGAAGAAGCTGCCAAAAAATAATTCAAGAGATATTTCCAAATAAACCGCCAAAGATAGCAAAAGATGTTCAATTTAGTTTCTGATTTATCTTATGCCTTAAGCCCTTTCAAGTTTTCATCCTGGCATTCACACATGCAAAACTCTCTTTTCACTTTTTTTCCATACGGCCTCTCATTTTTTCCTAGGTTTTCTAACCTAGCCGAGCCTAGCCTCTCATTTTTACTTAGGTCTTTCGACCTATTCGAGCTTTCTTCCCCTTTTTGCTTAATTTTCCATTTTGGGTTTCCAACTTAGCCGGGTATATATTTTTTCATTTTTTAAAAAATAAATTCAATTTTTTTGTGTAGCACAAAATGCCCCAAAGGCGGGTTTCATACTACATGAAGATAATGAAAAACAACGAATTACACCACCAAAGAGTTCTTCCCAAAAACATCCCCTAAAAACAAACTACAAAGAGGTTCCCTCTAACCTAAAAACAAACAAACAACTAAGAGTTCAAGAATCCAAATGAGGGAAAGAAACAAAAACAAAGGAAAAACAGTCATCAAAACAATCATTATCCAAAAGCAACAAAATCATAGTATAAAGACAAACAAGCAGAAGAGATGCCACCATGAAGGTGTTCCAACCCCTCCACAACACTTAGTACATGCATTGTCCCCAATTCATGTGACCATGGTAAAGAGAAAGGTTAGAATCACCGAAGAGTACTCAATGCCATCTGCGGTGTCTGGCTCCTTACCCCTCCTCGTGCGGATCTGGTGAGAGTACCCGTCTCCAATAATGGTTGTCCTCAGATGATCGGTGATCTCTCATGCCATCGGGTAGTGTCCCCATGTCCGACTTCATGTGGTGAAGATGATTATCATCTATATCAAACCTCTCGGCAGTCTCCCACTCTTGGTAGTCAAGAAGAGCACCATGTCGATGTATATCTGGCCCAACTCCAAAGATGGCTCACCCAATGAATGCATCCACTCTTGTTCCTATCTCTATGGCTAAATCCTCATATGGTATGAAAAGGCTGACTGGTAACCCTAAGAGTTGTGCTCACAGCAGGGGCTCAACTAAGGGTGCTGCAATGGATGAGTCTCCTGTTGAGAAGGAATAGAAATATTGTAGCGGTGTAACTTGAAAAACTAAGGGGGTTCACGGCTGCTGCATCTGCTGGACTCTGCAAAATTATCATAATGAGAGGAAACACTGTGCCTACGATAATCACCACCACCATGCCTCATAGAGTGATAGGACTCATCATGTATGTCCATCGGCCCCTGGAATTGCGGTGGAGCTCCAAATATCTGCCCAAATGAGGGTTGTGGAAATTAAGGCTGCTTAAACACTATTGGTTGCACAAACTGCAGGAACTCAGGTGGTGGAAAAAACTACTGGTACTCTGGTGGCGGCGTAACAAGCTGGTGGTCAGTAGGGAAGAACTGTGCATGATGCTGCAGAATTTGACCATCATCCTCCTGTTACTCTTCATCCTTCTCCTCATAAGGAACACCCAATACCACTCGAGATTTCCCATTAGGCTATATAATAAGATCCTGCAGTAAGAAAGTCTTGGCCAGCTCGGTCATCTCCTCTTGGAGAAGTCTCATGAATTTCAAGTCCATGTATAAACAGTAAGCCTAGCCACATACCCCTGCGTTGGATGCACTATGTCGGTATTCTTGCTCTCATTTTCCCTCAGCCGTTGGGGTGATAGAGGTCCAAAATGTGCGTACATTAAAACCTACATCAAGCTCATTGTTCCCTTTACTTACTTGTAATACTTCCACTTAAAAATTTAAGCTAGCTCCGGATGAGTCAAGGAACGGGCCATATCCCCTAGATAGGGCCTGGCATGGGCCGTGTCGTGACAAGTTCGTGCCAGGCTGCTCTTGCGCGAGGGTGACTGGGATTTTACCCTTCCAATTTTTTTTCATAAAATCCCTGTATCCAAAAACATGAAAACCGAGCGTAGCATTGTTCCAAACCTATTTTAATTACTGAAAATCCCTAAAACACCACCAAAAATCAAACACATTTCCAAATATTCAAAAGAATGTTTTTTAAAGCTTCTAATATAAGCTAGATAGCATCATTTCTTTAGCTTCGTCCTCACGACTTATTATTTCATGCATTTTTTAAAACTATGAAAAATGGTTTGATGGGTCACCGGAATTACCATCCTTGACACCACCAACAACTATGTCCTTGTAGACGGGTTTCCACATTATCTTTGGTTTTCCCTTCACCTTGGGAGAAACATACCAAACATATCAATCTTTCTCAATCGTGGATACATTTTTGTTGAGTTTGGGAGTAGGGAGGGGGTTCGGAGTTGTTAATTCCTTAACCTTCCTCCTTCTCCAATGCAAGTTACTGTTAGATGTTAGAAGCAAAGCATTTTTTAATTCACTCTAGAAGTAACGATCTTGTCAAAAAATTTATCATCACAAGGTTCATTCAAGAAAGATAGAACATGTAAGATCTCTATATTAACTATTACCTCATAATTATCAAGAATCTCATTTCGGCATTAACATCTTCAATCATGAAAGAGTTCTCACATTGAGAAAGTTCATCAAACAAGGTTATGCCTTTGCACACAAAAGAGGGGGTAGGTGACTCATGCTTATATATATAAATATCATATCCCACCTTATCAATGTCATCCTCTAGGGTCAATTTTGCCAAATGAACGTCTATCTAAGCCCTGATGTTTTAAGAAAAGTTCTCTCCAATAAAATTGAGGGTGCACCACTATTGTGCACTACGTCAAGGACATATAAGTCCACCAAAAACACTAAATTGCCTACTTTAACCATTACATCCTTGACTAAACCTCGAGGGATAGCTTAGGAGTGATTATCTAATTGGACAATTACCCTATATTTCTTAAACTCATCTATGTTTAGGTTTTCATAAAGGCTAGAAGGGATCACATTAATAGATGCTCCTAAGTCAATCATAGAAATTTTCACCAATTCTCCACCTATGGAAATAGTAATTGAAAACATACCTAGGTCATCACATTTGTTAGGCAAGTTCCTATGATTAAGAGTAGCCACTCCCCATATTTTCAATTTTCCTGTCTTTCGAATTGGTTTGTTCCTCTTATTATTGCATGCAACTTTTAAGAATTTAGTGTATGAAGGAACATGATCAATCAAATTAAAAAGTGGGATGCTAACCTCAACCTTCTCGAAGATCTAGTTAATGTGTGAATCATTGTTGTCACCTTTAGCCTTTCCTAATACAATAAGTAAAGGTGGTGGAGGATTCACCCTCACCTCAAGTGTGGGAATATCTTTGACTGGCTCCTCCTCTACAACCATCTCACGCTCCTCCAAATTGGTTTTGTTACTCTCCACAACCAAGTCATCTTCTTGTAGGATTTGCTTCTCGGGTTCACGCAACTCCTTCTCTCTCCTTAGCTTCAATGTGCTCACATTTCTCGGATTGATCCCTGATTAGAGAAGGACATTTTCCAAACTCTTTGGCCTTAAGTTGGTTCACCGAGGTGGTAAGTTATCTGACTTTGATTTCAAGGTTTTTTATGCGTGAAAAATCCCTAGTCTCAAGATCTTCAGTCTCACACCTTGTTTACTCCTCAAAAACATCTTGTTCCTAAGCCAATTGAGAAATAGCTTCCAAGATTTATTCATGATCCGACTTGTAGAGTGAGGCGTTGTTGTTGGAAGGCCTTTTACCCTTGGATAGGGTTAATGTGGAGCTTGTTCGCCTAGTATGTACGTTAAACATGATTCTCCTCACGCCCGTGAAAGTTGGGATGATCGCGGTACCTAGGGTTGAAGGTTTTTGTGTAGGGATCTTTCCTTTCGCCTCCTTGGTTCCCTCAGAATTCTTGTTGTTTTTGCTCCCTACCAAATTGTTTCCTATTTCTACAATTCAAATCCAATGCCTTCACCTCCTCCAAGTCTTCCACCATTTGTGGACGAGCATCAATGTGATGATCGAGACTACAAATACCACAATCCTTGACTTGGTAAACTCTCCCCTTTATAAATTCCTTCATCAAATAAGTAAGCACTTGGACTTTCTCTTTTATCTTGAAAGGTTGAGATGGCTCATCCACGGTTTTTCTCAAGATCTTGTGCCAAATTGCCTCGTTCCATTGGCCATATCTTCCAAGAGCACTATCGCATCCTTTGGACTTTTATTGGCGATTGAATCATTACACGCAACATTCAACATTCTAATGTTATCATCACATAGCCTCTTGATGAAGCAGTATATCAAATTAGCCTCCTTAAACGGATGATATTGATAGCTTTCTAAGAGCCTCTTGAATCTTTCCTAATACTCATAGAGGGATTCATTTGCAAACTAGGATATATTGGAGGGCTTCTTTTTCAAACCCCTAGACTTTGAAGCTGGAAAATATTGCTCGAGAAATCTATTCTTCATGTCCATCCAAGAGAAAAATACATCCGGGTGGAAGGTAGTATAGTCAGTATTTGGCCACATCCCGTAGTGAGAAGGGAAATGATCTTAAATTGTAGTCGTCTTTCGTGACTCCCGACGGATTTATGTTGGTACAAACTAGATGAAATTCTGACAAGTGCTTGTTCAGATTTTCATCGATCATTCTATGAAAATTTGTCAAACACTGGATTGTGGCGCTCTTGAGGTCACAGGTCACATTGGGTGTCAAGGGTGAGAAGAAAATACATAGGATTCAATTCTCCAAGTTAGGAGCCATCAACTCCCTAAGTATGCGATTATTCTCCGCCATTTCTACAGTTTCTTCCACTTCCAAAGTTGGCTCTTGTGGAACCCCCACTCTAGCTCTCTGCCCCCTTCTTCTCTGACTACCTGCATACTCCATTAGATAGTTATAAGTTCCTAACTTTGTTGCATGGGTATATACCATAAACTAGGAGGAAAACAATATCCAAATAGGAGAAACACTGGCACAAGGATTAGAAGTACACGGATAACTAGCACAAAGGCTCAACAGCAACAACCAACAAAAAATTGAAAAATGCTAACTACTGAATGAACACACTATGCAAGTTAACAATTAAACCTTTAAACTAGCATCCCTGGTAACGACACAAAAAAATAACCCACCCCCTCCCGACATTGCTAATAAATCATGAGAGATCCACTAATTAGATCGAAAGGAGGCTGTGAGTAAAAGAAAAGAATTTATATTGTTGTTTCCATTCCTACTACTATGCTACTTATGGGGTGGATAATGGAAAGACCAGGGTCATCCACATAGATGCTAGGAATGTAAAAGCTAACTAAACATTGCCGCGATTGGCTCATAATTTTGATTATGTGTCAGGAATAGCTAGTATTACTAAAATAGGCTTGGGGGTTTGCTAACAACTACTACCATTTAAATCACAAAAGAATAAACTATGTAAACTGGAACTTAGGAAGTATTTGCGTAACAGATCAATGTTGTTTTGATCCTCGAATCCATCACATACAAGAACTAAAAATCTATTCTAGTGTTTATGAAACATGGTGTGGTTGATGGTCAACACTTCCTCATACATGTCACGTAGGTTGCGCATGTAATGTTCCATCAACACTGCCTGCGTAATTAGGGGAGTGCAACAACAACCTTTCATGTTGTGCGGATCAGAATCTCCCCCGTACGATTACGTCTCGAGTACTACACTATGAATGCTTCTCTCTTTGACTAAAAAGGCAAAGGGGGTGAAGCACCTTATCGATGTCTCTAGGGTTGCAAAGCTAACCCTAGTTTGCTACTATACGTATCTCTATCCATAACCCTTCAGGCCAATTTTTCGGATAAGATTAGTGTTGGTTGATTTTAACGTTGACTCGACAACCCACATGAACACAGTCATACAGTTCCGGACTATCGTTGCCCTAAGCACATCTAGTTTCTCTCCCCGGGGGATATTAATAAGTGCGCCAACATGAAAGTAGACTACATTGTGTTCCAGTATTAGTGTGATAGTTATGCAATTAATAATAACATAAAGAACAAGCCAACATAATATTTGCAAACACATAGAAATAGGTAGATCTAAGGAATCTCACAAAAAAATTAATTCATTAATACAAACACAAACCCCCGAGTAGATTAACTAATCTCTAATCATTGAACCCAATTATTTCATTGGATTTAATGCCCCTGGGCAAAAGAAAAATAAAGAGAAGAAAATAAAAGAGTTTAGGGAGAAGGAAGAGTTTCTTTCACTCTCTAGCCTACTCTTGAAGTCTAAAAAATGAGTATAAACTTAAACCCTAGTAGACATAGGTCCATATATAGTAGTAGAGAATTGGGCCTTGAAAAAGACCCAAAAGAGGCCAAAGAACCCTAGCAGCAGCAATTGACACGGCCCGTGAAAAAGGGCACAGGTTATGACAGTAGGTCGACTTTGTGCTAACACGAGCCACATGCTCTGGCATGGCTCATGCAGCCTCTTGCTTGCATGGCCTTTCTGGTCTGCCATGGTCCATGTTGGCTCATGTTAGCCCCATTTTTAACTTCTAATTTTGCACCCTATATCATTTGGTGCAGGTCTTCGGTTGGAAACACTTTTAGCTCAATTGAATGGCATGGCTGAGTGTCAATTTTCTCACCTCGTGGGCTTGTCTTGGAATTTTGGATTTGAAATACTGCGAACCGTGTGAAATAGCATTGTCTGCATGCATACTTAGCTATTAGAGAAATTTTGAAGACACGGGCAGGCCGGTGCATCACGGTTCGTTTCAAGGGCGTGTGACGCAACCCGTGTTGGCTGGTATAATCCATGCTAGCCATCCCTGGCATGGGTCTTGTTAGGAGTGTTAGACTTGTGCTGGTGTTTCTTGTCGACCGGCTGGTTCAGCTAGTTGACGGCGTTCTCCATTTTTGTCTTTTTAAACTTTGACTCCATCTTTTCTTGCTCCACTCCATCTTGTATCACGTTTTAAGTCAGTGACTTTCTATTTTCTACCATCCTCGCAAGTGGCCTCATCAACCATGCTTGCGAACAACTTTTAAATGTCATTTACCACCCTCACTGATGGCCATCTACAAAATGATGTCAAAATATTCACGAGCAACCTAATAGTAAGCTCACAAAGGAAAATCTAGGTGTTCGTGAATACCAAATGTCCATTAAATTCAATTAAGTCTACAAAAATTGGGATTTAGATAAGAAAACCAATAATGGTCATTTAAACCCTTTGTCATGTAAACCTAATTAAACATACCAATCAACCAACCAAAACATACTAACAAATGTGTTAAATGCATTGGTTAACACATGCTTTTTGGTTCAGATCAACATCACTAACACAGTGCATAAATTTTTAAAAATTTACAAAGAATCTAAGCCGGTGAAGACACTAAGATCACTTCCTCAGATATTTTCCATTATAGTAGCTGGAATAAAAGAAGCAAGAGACGTAGCCACAATGACTTTGGATGACCTAATGGGATCAATGCAAACTTATGAGATGACGTTAGAATAGCTAACGAAGAACATGAATAAGTTGTTGACATTCAAAACTTTGACACCAAGAAACAATCATGAAGAGGATAGCGAAGATGTAAATGAAGAACTTGCTCGTATAAAAAATAATTTCTCAAGGATGCTGAAGAAACTGGTAAATAAAAATTCTCAAGAAAGGTTAATTGGAAACAGATTATGGTATCAAGAATATGGCAAAGACCATGGATCACGAATAGAGCAAATCACTCAGTGATTCTCAAGAAATCAAAATGGCAAATCAAGGGAATCAAGAATGATATAATGAAGAGAATGTGAAGGGTATGGACACATTCGGGTTGAATGTGCCAACACTTAAAAGAAACAAGGAAACTCATACATTACCTTATGGAGTGAAGATGAAGAAAAGGCGAATGATGAAGAGGAGTTTTCCAGTAATTATGTTACTTTTAGAGCAAAACTTCATGGAGATTCAAAATATATTTCTGGAGTTTCCATCACCGGACATGAAGAAGTGAATTGATGTTCCAATATGGCTCAGGTAGCTAAAGTTTTATGTTCCGACACAGAGAAGTTATGTGAAGAATATTCCTCAAGCGATGACGAAGACATAATTGTGAGTGGTGAAGATGTCTACGCTACATATGAAAAAATGTATGAAATGTGGGTAAATTTATTTGATGATAAAAAATTATTTAAAAGGGAGAAAAATATTTTAGCTAAAGAAGGAAGAGAGATGGCATCCCTGGTGGAACGACTCGGGAGGGAAAATGAGTTGTTGAAATTAATTTTCTTTTCAATGACAAAAAGTGCTAAAGTTGTTATGACGCCTATTAAAACGTTGAATTCTAGAAAATAAAAATTCGATGACGTCTCACCTTGGGTCCGAGTTCTGGAAATTGACAGAGTTCAAGTCATGAAGAGAAAAGTGGTCAAAACACGTCAACGAAAAGCTTTAATATGTGGTTATTGTACTTATCAAGGTCATACATAGGATCATTTCTTTATGAACGGAAATCAAATATTAGCATGTTCCAACATGGATCAAGCCCAACGACCAAAGATGGTCAGAAAGGTATGGTTCCCTAAAACACTTCATTTGTGCCTTGTTGCTCACACTTTTCTTATTGCACACTCTAAGGATTAAGGGTACTTTGATAATTGATGTTCTTGACATATAACCGGATTTCAAGAGTACCAAAAGAAGATCAAACCCTATGATAGTGGATACGTTACCTTTGGCGATGGAGAGAAAAGCAGCGTAGTTGAAAAATGTGAGCTATCGATAAAGGGATTTGAACCTTTACCAGTGTTATATTGGTGGAAGATCTAAAGGTCAATCTGTTAAGTATTAGCCAGTCGTTTGATGAAAATATGACGGTGGAATTCGAAGTGTATCGTGAAACAAAGCAACGATAAAGTGCTTACATGCATTTGGTCATAAGAAAACTACGATATGTTGGAACAATAGGTGAACTGTTTAAGTTCAACACAAGATGAAGGGTAAATATGGCACATGAAACTTGGTCATATCAACTACAAGACACTTGTAAGGATCACAGAGATGAAGGAAGTGCGATGCATTCCCACATTCACTGGAAGGCCGTCGTCATGCCACTCAAAAATAGTATTTATTGCCCTAATTGCGGGTAACTACTAGAAAGTAGATAGTAGCAAGTCGGGGTCATCAACGAGGATAAAAGGTGTTTTATCGTGTGATAAACGTAGTGAAAATCACACGGAGAAATCACTCTGCGTTTGTGGTAACAAAAGGAGGGGGGTTTGGTTTTTGAAAACACCACTCTTACTTTAGATCACTAAATCAACAAACAATTAGAGAAATTAATATAACTACGATCACACTAGCACAAAATATATAATTAAGATGATAACGAGTCTTGGGCGCAATTGGTTTCCATTTCTAGTCATCCTTCGATCATCGAATAATTATCCTATTAATTATGCATCAATCAC
>JAULKM010021312.1:0-14187 GCA_032355605.1 Rubia tinctorum
CCCTCTTTACATGCTTTTAGAGATATGGATATCTCTCTATCTTGGCTTATATCCACCCTTAGATGCATGAACCCTGAGAAAAATCCCTCTTCTGTATGGACGACCCCGGCTTGCCCTATCAACTTAATTGTATTTAGTAAGCATTTAGGGCTAATTAAATGTATCTTTGAGAGGTACGGCGACGACATACCTAGTACACTTTCAGAGATATATACATTATGTAACGTGATGTTAACTGTAAAAGACATGAATATATTTAAGAAAATTATGAGGTGGTGCAGGAAGAACCCGTAGTGTTAATTGGGTTGAACTGTGTTTGCATTGAGGTTGGGGGGAGTTCATTAGAGATATTAAGAACAAACTTCCGCTTCTTGACCCCATCTTGCTTAGTTAGGTGTTGTGTACACCAGTTTACATTTTTTCTAAAAATGTCCCAACATTCTTTATGCTTGAATGGTTGATTGTTATTGGTGTCCTGAAATGTTCGCAATGTTCCTCTTTTCTACACATATAACAAAGGAAAAATGACAACTATAATTATATCATCTGTGTAAATGACAACTAAAATTAACTAATGAGACTGTACATTTTAAAGCTACAAGTGGTTTTAGTAATCAAAAGAGAGTACTAACCACATCTTCAAGTGTTGTTCTACTTTTTTCATCCTCTCCAACCGTTCATAGCATCCATGAAATTTGTTATTGGTGCTTGAAGTCTTCATCATCGACATTACAAGGCATTTGAGTCTCGTGTTCTATCAAATTCCCTCATATTTTCTCTCCATGCCTGTAAAATGCGACTCCATATAGTTTCTAATTTTTGGCCAGCTCCAATATCAGCATCACATGAGACATATAGTCGAACTTTTGTAAGTGCTAGACCTTCATCAAGATTGCAACATCGAAGTCAGAGTTTTTTCAAGGTTAAGAGATCCTTTTTTTTCCAGGATGGTTTGGATAGTTCAAATTATGAGCTCATGTTATTCCAATTCGGAACACTAAGTAAACCTTGATAAGAACATTTTTGTCCATATTTATGTGGAGGTTAAGAATAAACCTGAGGAAAAGTTCGTTGATATTGAAAGTTTGATGAAAGCGCCCCATTGCGAAATTGATCTAAATCAACATTTTTTTTGCGGAGTGGTGGTAGTTTGAAACTGAATTTCAGTAGAATTCAGAGATTGTATGGTGTCAGGGGAATTAGTTATGTTTGATTGAGAAAATTGCTGAAACTCTCTGAAATCCACGAGCTTTATGACATCGAAAACAATCTCTATAAGAACAAAATATTATCTATAATCAAAGCTCCTTAATTTTAGAAATATTAAGTTCTAAAAATTTCAACAAAGTACTGCAATATTAAGTTCAGAAATATTACAACAAAGCTCTAATTTCAGAAATATTAGTCCAAAACGTACTGCAACAAAGCTCATTCCTACAGTTTGATTTTTAATTTTATGTAATTAAGGAAAACATGCAACATTAGTCCAAAGTAGCTAGACCAAAAAAACATTTAACTTTGCCTTAAAATCATACTTATCATGAAAGAAAATTAAGTTATACAGGATGAAAAAAGTACTGCACCTTCTTATTAGCTAGGTAGATATGTGTATCACTAGCTCTGGGCAAAATTATTCTTACACAAATGAGATTCTACACGCAAGTTGAGTTTTATTACATGAAATTGCACATAAAATTGCCATATTTTCGGTGGTTTAAAGTTTTGAATGTAATGTGAAGACATTGGCATCAGGCAGTATGTGGTGGTACTGTCCAACTAGGGTTGGGTAAATAGACCCATAACCCGGACGTCAAGCGGGTTATCTATTTTTAAACTCGAGTGGGTATGGGTAAAATGGGTAATTAGTTAAATGTGTAATGGGTTAAATGAGTATTTGAAAAATATGGGTTGGGCGCGTCAATGCAGGTATACCCATATGAGTAAACATGCGAGTTTCAACACATATGGGTTTGTATATAAACCCACAGTGGTCAATTTATGGGTTGAAACTCGTGGGTTTACCCATATGGATTGTTATATAAACTCATATGTGTCACTATATGGGTTGAAACCCGCGGGTTTTACCCATATGGAATGTTATATAAACCCATATGAGTACATATATGAGTTGAAACTAGGGATGATCATGGGTCGGGTCTAATAAGACCCAAACCCGACCCTAAGAAAATTTAGTTAGACCCAGACCCGACCCGGCCCGGCCCCATAGGGTCTAAACATTTTAGACCCGTACCCAGACCCGATTGGTCTAAACGGGTTTTGGGTCCAAAACGGGTCCAAAATGGGTCTAATATTCTATTTTGTTTTCTTCACTAAATAAAATATATATTATCTTAAATGTAAATAATTGAAGTTCAATATGTATTAAAATTAGTTTTTCAAGATAACAAAATATGCAATACATATTATTTGTAAACGTTACAACAAAAACACAAAGACAATGTGAAAGTAATTTAGAAATTTGGGTAAAATTATATATAATTAGGCTTATATGGGTCTACAGGTTGAGTTTGGGTCGAGTCTGGGTCGGGTCTGAGACTTAGTATTTTAGACCTGGACCCGTATCTAAAAATCTAGACCCATACCCAGACCCGGACCCGATGGGTCTAAATTTTTGGACTCATACCCGACCCAATGGGTCTGGTCGGGTCCTAGACCCATGATCATCTCTAGTTTAACCCTCTGGTTTACCCATTTTTTATGTATTGAATATTTTTTTACCGGTGGATTGGCGGGTTTCAACCCAAACCATTTGTGACCCGACCCCATTTTGACCCATCATAAAATGGGTCAAGATGGGTCATACCCATATTTTTAACAACTCAACTTACGCAACCTACATTTGACCCGACCGCCTATTTTGCACCTCTATGTTCAACTTTTTGTGGACCGCTATATCACGCCCAGTATTTTACTTATTCGCGCCCTGTATTTGAGGTATTGGAATACAAATTCAAATACTGTTTAAAGGAAAAATAAAAACTAATATTGATTATTTTGTAATAATTCTGATTAATTAGCTAATAATGATTAAGTATCTAATTCCAGGTGTTCAAGAATTATTTGTGCCGGTGCCAGATGTGGTGGCGCCCCTGGTGGTGGTAGAGCCGCCGATGTCCACCTTCAGCTCTATTCCCACCGCCGGAAGGGATGTCTCATTCTTCGCGTATCCGACCTCGCCAACTCCGTAACCCCCACGGGCTTGTTTTTTCAGCCTGGCGCGTCGCCGGTCGTGGCTAGCCATTCCCGACCACGTTTGGGGTTTCGGCCATCTCCATTCACGCTTCTACATTCATGCGGTGACGTTGCCTTTTCGGTTCACGCTGCTTCGTTCACGAGGCGACGTGGCTGGTCCAGCTCGCGTTTCTTTGTTCGCGCACGGACGTGGCCGGTCTGCGTCGAGCTTCTCCGATCCTGCGTGGACGTGGCCGGTCCGCGTCGCACTTCTCCGTTCTCAAGCAATGTGGCCGGCTCGGTTTGCGTTTTTCCGGTCTCACCTCCAGTTGACTGCCCCGGATCGCGATCCCCCAGTTCGAGCTTCGACCGGTCCGGTTGTGTTTTGCGATTCCCGGTTTGCGTCGGCCAGTTCGTTTCGCCGAGTTCATGTTTTTTGAGGCACGTTTCCCGAGTTGCGGGCCGGTTTGGGCTGGGTTTTCTTTTCTTTCGGTTCACATTCCCTTTCCATTTTTCGGTTCGCAATTTCTACTCCCATTTCCCCATTTTCAATGCCATTTATTCTGAAATTTGTTTTTAAAATGTCTATAAATGAGGAGGTAAAAATGATGATGTTTTTAAAAATCTCACTTATTACTCTCTTTTTGGGTGGCAAAATTTCCATTTCTTGTGAGGTATTTTTTATTTCAGTTTTAAAGTATTGACTTTATAGTTGTTTAAATAGAAGCCTTTGTTATTTGTTTTTTATTGAAAGGAGGTATTTATAATTTCGAAAAACCTTTAATGAATATCACAATGCATTAATAATTATAATGCAAGTTTGAAAATTGCGGAAATGATATTTTTCTTGCTTAGTGCTTTGTAATAACGATGCATAAAATATACTAGTAGTTGTTTTCGTAGGAGCCTATGTATCATTTCAACGTCACAACGTATATGACAATTTAATTTAATTTGAAATGTCGGTATTTAACATGTCATTGTGTGTGCATTGCTCTACGGTTTGAATTTAATTTGGTTATAGATGTGATAATGGAGAGTAGGTTACATCTAACGAAAATGAAGTCTATAAGAGATCAATTTAAAGGTTAATGCCTACATTAATTTGTACATTATTTTCAACGTTACTTTGTAACGTTAATTTCGACGCTAATTTCTGCGTTACTTGGTGCGTTAATTTTTATGTTAATTTCTACGTTACATTGTACGTAAATATTTTTGTTAATTTTATTCGTTATTTTGTACGTTAATTTTTATGTTAATTTCTACGTTATTTTGTATGTTGATTTCTACGTAAATTTCTACGTTACTTTGTACGTTAACTGCTACGTTAATTTCTACGTAACTTTTTACGCTAATTTTTACCTTAATTTCTACGTTACTTGTACGTTAATTCTTGCGTTTATTTATACGGTACTTCGTACGTTAATTTTTATGTTAATTTCAATGTCAATTTCTACGCTGCTTTGTACGTTAATTTCTTCGTTATTGAAAGTGGCGATAATTGTCCCTATTTCAGTTTCTAAGTGCATTATGTAACTTTATGGCTGGGGAAATCTTCAAAGGTGGGTACGACATTTAACATATGTTCCCCACAATGATGATGTAAATTATTTTGGTTTGAGTAATAAAATATTAATTTTGTAACTAAGTAATAGAAATGTGCAGGGGTCTTGTGTTATTTATTCGAATTCTGTGTTTAGTAATTGATTTTTATTTTTGTGTTGAATTAATTATTTTACTGTTATATATGGATAGCGATGGATCAGATGGAGCAGTAACGAGGGCCACTGGTTACTCTGCATTTGTGATTGAAGATGTTTTTCCGAGTCATATATCAGCTTATGCGTACCTGCAACAGACAACGCTTCAGGTGGGATTTGAACTTGTCATGGCCTCGTATAAGAAAAATAATAATGCATCATCCCTAAGTAGGTCACTGAATAGCCGGAGGGATCAACTGGCCTGACACAAGGTTTGGGGGATAATCCTAAGGTTGTAGGGTACCCCCTGCACGAAACCAAGTTGGCGTACAACCCAATCGGGCTTGTATGCCTCCATTACTTTGAGGTATCGAATCATGTCACGGTAATGTAGAATCCCATTGCTGTCCCTCCCTACTTCATTCCCATATGACATCCAATCTACCTGCAGTTGTTACCAGAAAAGGTAAGTTCTCACGTGGGATACCATCTCACTGAAATTAAACCAGAAACATAAACCCAAGAAAATCCTACCTGATCAGCCTGTAAAACATCTAGTTGCCGTCTGATCGTCATAAGACGCTGAGTATCTTTCCCTATTCTCTCCGGAGAGTACCATCGGTTAGCTCACCCAGGAAGAGGTGGGGAATCACTCGGTCTCCGTCGGAACATGGGAAAGTACTCATAAACCCATGCTTGCAGTAGCGTGAAACATCCACATAGCCTGCGGGCATTGGATCTGGAGGTAATTCCTAACTGTAGATACAAGTAGGCCAGGATAGCCGAACCCCATGACAGTTGCGACTCAACTACAGGGAGCAGGCTGGCTCTAACCTTAGATCCGGTCTTATCAAAAAAATAGAGTGGAGGAAAAGAGAGTCAAAATGTAACACATGAATTGGAAGTTATCGCCCTGACCCGCGGCTAAACACCTCTCCATCAATGCTTGGCCGACAATATTACCCCCGTTCCAGTTTTCCCGCAAAAATGTCTCCACATCTTTCCCAAACAGTTCAGCACTCCGTTCCTCAATGGTCTCCAACAGCATCGTACTAGCAACACAGCCACCCTCAATAGGGATTCCAAGCATCATCTGAACGTCATGCAATAGAACTTTCATCTCACCGAAAGGCATGTGGAATGAGTTTGTATCCGGCTTCCACCTCTCGATGAAAGCAGATATCAACGTCATGTCAAGGTACTTGAACATTATTGCGGGAAGGTGTGAAAATCTTGTCGCACTTATTCGGCCCTGCACAACAGCGCTGCATTCCGGGAGTGTAGCGATTAACTGCTTGCAAAGAGTTGCACGACTATGGCATCTCAGCATACCCCCGCTCTATACCATTCCAAATATCGATTGCGACATGCCCTCCAAAACTTGGTATGACAAGGCCATCCTGCGGCCTACCACACATCGGCCCACACACAACCCAAGCATCATTTGTGGCATGCTTCCTCTTGCTCCATACATCCTCACCAGTGCCAGAATTACCAACATTTCATGACCCACCGGAAGACTATGCAAATCGACCACCTCTGTTCCTGTATGTGTGTCTACGTTCACCACCAGGAGGTGTTGGTATGTTCACCCTCACTTGCTTTGTCATCCCAGCTGGGCCGCTCCGTGGAAAATTGGATGCACTCGGCCCACCCTCGACATCTGAGCGTGGCTCCAGACCACCACCCTCAATCGGGCTGCATACGAGCTCTTCATCCCCGGCCAAAAACATTGACTTCCAGTTCCCTTCGTCACAGAATGAATCCCCTCCACTGTCAATGAGAAGGTTCAAATCCGGACTATCCCAGGTGTCCGTATGATCAAAATATGCAGTGGACCTCGAAACAGGTGGCTCAGGGGGTACCTCGTGATCTTGGACATTTACCGGCAAGTGATCATGGACGTACGCACTATTTCGCCCCTGCCCGGAGGACCAACTAACACCCATTTCACATATATTACGACCTTTGTGAACGAGTCGGCCGTCAGCGCTCATCTGCAAAATGGAACAAAATAACATAATTAGTTCTTAACAATGACATAATTATAGGAGAACTATATAACAAATTTATAAATAAAATGTGTATTGTTCAAAATAATATATTACATATTTAATTACGTATGATCAGATAGTATACACGTAGAACAAATTCGAAAGAGAACAGTCAATATATTATATGCAACGAACCAATTATAATTGTATTACAGATGAAATAAATACTATTTACCTCGTACTCTCATCAAATTTTCCTCAACCAACATTTCATTACAAATATTTTTCAACATACTATTCTCGCCGTAAATCATTTTTTATTCTAGTGACCAACCAAAATAAATACTAATTAAATGAGACTATAATCAAATTTTGCAATAGCATTTTTCTACGCAGACTATATTTCAGATTACTTCTAAAAGTTTCACCTTTATTTTCAAAATTTTATTTTTGCTATTATTTGCTTCAACTATTTTATGTTTCAATATTAAGTTGTTTTTTCAATCACATCCTATCCATAGTTTCAAAATGTTCAATTTCAGATTTTCATTAATCCCCCCCATTAAAATTTAATTTTAATTTAAGTTACAAACCCTATTCCCATTAACCCTTTATTTCTTTACATTTAAATTTCATTTTAAATTTCTATAAATCCCTTCATCTAATTTTAAGTTTCATTAATTTCATTTTACATTTTAATTTCATTTCTCTTTACAATTTAAAATTCAATATAATTTAAATTTGATTTACCTTTCATTTATTTAATTTTAATTTTAATTTTAATTTCAATTACATTTTACATTTTTAAAAAAATTTCATTCCACCCAAAAAACCCTACCCCTCATCCCAGGCGTCACCGGCGCCGCTTCCAATCACACACCCTTCACCGGCCTGACATCCACTCCCACACCCTTCGTCGGCACCGCCTCCCCTCACCCATTATCAATCCCACCGCCTCCAATCGCACAACGTTCACCGGCGCTGCCTCCGCCACCCATTATCAATCTAACCTCCTCTACCCGACCCACCACTGTTCTCCATCCGTTTCTCCGGCAGCCCTAGATCCCGACCCGACCGTTCTCCGCAACCCAAACCGATGGACCCCGCCCATCTGTCCCTCCGCTACCCCACATACACGGCCAATCTCCTCCTCCACTGCACTGCCCCTCAACCCTCAAAGCCTCACATGGCCCTCAACCCTAAAAAATCCGGCCAATCTCACACATGCACAACCAAAAATGGGTGAAAATCACCCTCAACCCAAATTTTAGAGTTTCTATTTCTACGAGAAAGAAGAATACTAACTTTTTCACGCGTTCGCGGGCGGCGGATGTAAGGCGGGCGGCGACGGGGGGAACAGAATCTGGTGGAGTGGAGAGGTTGAGGAAATGTTAAGTGAGGAGATTTTGAATGGAGAATGGTTGAAGGGAAGTAAATATGGGGGGAGAAACAGACAAAAATAAAAGGAAAACAACAAATAATACAAGTGCAAATACGTATTCAAAGCGTAACTGGTAAAATACATGACGAGATATACAACACCCAACTTTTTTTAAAAGAAAAAATAAATAGAGTTTCTATCTTTACAAGATTATTCTATATGTTTTTCACCTCATAGACAATGATCTCTAGTAAGACCACAGAGGAGTAGTATATGTTTAGTACGCTCACAGAAGGTACGAAACTTTTCTGTGTATCCTAGTTGCCCACAATGTTACAGGGAAGAGACTCTCAATTAAAAGAAAGAAATACCTACTGATGATATCATCATATTAATAAAAAAAAAAGGCATGACCAAGAGGACAAATCCACTTATGAATAGCCTTATCCACATCTTCTAGATATAATTAAGAGTTATGCAAAAGAACTTATCAAAAGCCTTATCCGGATATAAGAGGACAAATCCACTTATCAATAGACTTATCTGGGCCCCAATGTTTCCTAAATTCTCTTCTCGAGTATTTAACTTAGCGGGATTGATTTTTATTTTTCATTTTAATTTTTTTTTCAATTTTCAATTTTAAATTTTCCATTTCCCATATTTTGCCAATCAAAGTAGCAAAAAGCATTCAAGATTACATGCATATAAGTCATTCAAACCCTCCCCACACTTAAAACATTACATTACTGTCAATATGAACACAAAGTTAAAAAAGCGATAAAAATCAATGTAGGAAGTAAAATTACTCACAATAAAGAGTAGGAAAGACCATCACCACGATGGGGTTCTATGTTTTAGCTCTGGTGGTACTGGGCTAGCAAATCCACATTCCTCTGACACCACTCCCTACGTCGCTCTGCCTCGGGATCTTGGCCTGGAGTGCAGCCCATGTGCACCTGCATCTAATAAACCCGGGATAAGAGATAATCAATATTCTCATACATATCCACAAGGCTCTAGGAGAAAAATATTGTGTGCTTCATAATCATCCCATCCCGCTGATGGAAATCGGCCTCAACTGTGTGCATTAGGTTGCTGTAGAAATTTGAAGGGGGCGGAGGAAAATCACCATGCATATGCTTGTCTTGATGTGGAGGGGGAGATGGTGCGCCATTCATATGCTCGTCCTGCGATGGAGGCTGAGTGAAAGGAAGGGCACCCTCCTCGATCGAGATGGGTATCGGGGGTAATTGAATCAGCTCCCGCTCAAAAGCAACCTGGCATTCCTCTTCTAGCTCAATGGCTAGGTCTGCCATGGGCGTGTCCAGCTCCAACTTTGTCTGCTGGGGGTGAGAAAGTCTCATAAACTTGACCTTGTTCTTCCCATATAACCAGTGGTAAACTTCACGCACGGTTGTGGTCTATATCAGACTATACTTCTACATATGTGCAGAGTGATGAGGTATGAGTCATCCTTGCCCATATACCTAAGGTCTGGTGGAGTGGCGATATGTAAGTACTGCACTAGGAGGGTAACCATGACACCCCATCGAGATGTCGCTGCCTCTAACCTTCCTCTCCATCTGGAAAAACCTCTCCACCATGAAATATGTCCAAAACCCGTAGCCCGCACTCTTTCCAGTGAAGTATCATAGGTGTTGGATATCATCATTTGGTGCATGTGTCAGCTCCGCATGACAAAATAGAGTACCCGCTAGGAAGTAATGCACAAATCGAAGAGCGGAGTGGGTGATCAGGTTGTTCTTGTCCCTGATATCTCAGACTCTCCAAGTAATGGTGAGCCAAAAGACTGTATCATCGTCATCATTGAGGGCCAGGATCTCGGGATTAAACTGCTTCCGGATGTCCGCGGTGTCCCAACCAAAAGCAACTATCATAAATAAAATATTAATCTAATTATACAAATAACTAAAAACACTGATCAGACACAAATTAAGAAACTTGGACGCAATTGATTTCCACTTCCTAGCCTCTTATCTATCCTCAAATCCAAAACCTATTTACTACCTTAACTATTTATTATGAAGATGAACCTTCCATTCTTCTTTGGTAGTAGTTTACAAGAGTAAATTTGACATGTCTTGTAAACCTCACTAATGCCCCATGTAGTCGAGAAACGCCTAAAGATATCCCATTAATGACATTATATACGAAGAATCAACAAGTTTGGTAACACTTGTAAACATTAAACCAAATGTCTAAACATTGAACAAATTTATGCATTTACTAAGATTAATCAAGAAAACAAATTTATGCATTTACTAAGATTAATCAAGAAACTTCAACATTCAATGAATTCTATTACTTTCTACCTTAGGATGAACATGACAAAGAATTCAACATCATCATATTCATCTAGCAATTATAACATCATAAACCCAGTTAGAAGCTCTAACTCATGATCTTGAATTTCATGTCAAAAGAGGAGAAATTAGCTACTTTTTTCAACTCCTAAAAAGTTATCATACAAGCATTTTATATAATCCAACTTCAAATTACATAAATGGCATCAACAACCAACATTAAAGCTCCATAACTGCACAATGGTCAAAGCATTAAATAGATGGAAATGATTCTCAATACATGGGCAAGGAAACTTAAATCAATTGCTCCCAAAACTAAATTTAGCTACTAGAGTTCATGCTAATGTTCATAAGCAAATCCAACATAATCAAAAATAAAAATAGATGAAAAACAAGTAAAACAAGGATTTTGAAAGAGGGAAAGTCAGGGAAGAAGAGATTAGAAATGAGAGGACAAGAGTTGGTATTTATAGTACAAGAAAAAATCTAAACTAAGCAAAGGGAGCAGTCTTTCGCGACCCACGATATAAGCGTCGCAATGCACGACAGACACATAAGGCTGCATCTTCAATTCTTCAATTTCATTGTCTAACCCCTCAAACTTCATTCTTCACTTATTTTTCTTCCATTCTTCAACTCTTCAAGCCCAAAAAATGGTCTTCAAATATTCCAATCTTCACATCTTTTCCTCGTCACACAAAATCCCCTACAAAGTAGTAAGAGCGCAAAAGTCACTCTTAACTCTCCTAAAATAATTTCGAGAAAATATGCTAGATCTAGAGCACAAGATTATACAAAAGTAAATCCAAAATGTTCTAAAATAACCACATAAAATGAACACATCATGAAACAGTCATCTACAAGCTCAAACCAAAAAGAGAAAGGAGAATATTCAAACCTGGGGACATCGTCTTAAAGTTTGAATACTTTAACCATCTCTACGTCGATATGATCAAAACACAATAGGAAAATCCATATAAGGTGATGCGAATGCTTCCAGAATAGGTTGTTAAGCCGAGGGACATGAATTTTTGCATTAATTTTGTCAATGATGACGAACACTTTGAACTCAATTAAAATTATTGAAACAGGAGTATTTCAAGTCAATGATATAAAATATTTACTTTTTTGAATTCAATTTTATCTTCGTTGCTAAAATTACTAATATGCATATGCAAGGAGTTTCTTAGCGGAAAAAAACCAAATTTAATTTTTGAGAGACCACCTTACCAAATTTCGAAAATATTTTTCAGAATTCAAACCTATGGAGCCAAAAATAGAACATCCCTTGTACTTATTTAAATATATTTCCTTTCCATTTTGAGATTACTTTGTCAAACTCAAATAGGATCCACCCCAAGCCTTTTATTCCTACTTATATATACAATACATCCTCAAAATAAATGAACCATAACCTCTCGCATATTCCTCTTTTCTACACACACTCTCCTAGGGAAAAAAAAGGTCAAAAATCCAAGAAGTCTAAACCGGAGAACCCCCACCTGGAGCATATTAGTGCCGCTACCACACCACTCAAACCAAGGGCTGCCGCTGCCTGCCTTTTTCTAGTGATCTATGTCGGTTTGTTAATTTTGTCTACTAAGAAGCCTCTCGGTTGTGATAATGCCGACAATGGCTCCTTGTGGGGAATTGGCGCGTTTATGAAGCTGCGAGAGTGGTTACAGATTGTTACAGGGTGGGCGTCGGGTCGGATGAATCAGTTCATGGTTTATTTGGTTCAGATTAATCAATTTTGCCCCTACAAAATTCAAAATCAAAATCGCCTCGAATAACTTGAAAAAAAAAATCCAAACCAAATTAGGAATTCGGTTTTGATTAGAAATCGAATAAACCCAATTGATGGGACAATTTTTAAACAGTTACTTAAAAATATATAAGTTAATTTAAAATTTTATAAAATATGTAATTTAATTTCTGTATCATCAAAATCAAGTCATCAAAATAAAACGCAACAAATACAATAAAAAATCATTCATCATGATCTTAGGATTACATTTAACATTATAATCAATAGTTTGTTTTATTATCCATTTCCAAAACCATCACATTCTTCAAGACTTCCAACACCTTCGTCTTTATTGAAGGAAGATAGATACAAAACAATGCACTCGGAAGATTCAATAAAAAACTATGAACCCTAATAGTTTGGGAAATAATTTTTAAAATTTATAGACTGTCCCTCTTTTTTATATCTACAAATTAATTCAACTTTTAATATTTTAAAATTATATTAAATATATTTATTTATTGTAATTCGGTATTTGGTTCGGGTTTCAGATTGAGTTTCAATATTTAAAATCAAACCATAAACCATATTCAAAAATTGGTTTACATAATTCAGTTATTCAAAAACTATATATTGAATTTGCATCTGGTTAGTTAAATTCGAAAGTTTCGATTTTCGTTTCGATTTTCAATTTTTCTGCCCACCCCTAGTTGTTGGGCAGTGGTGGAAGACCTTCATTCGGTAGTTCAACCGCACCGATAACAGGAGGAGTAGTACTAACCCAAATTTCCGGTATGACCCTTTGAGTTATTCTCTTCTTGATTTGGACCCGTAGACATAGAAAAGTCAGGTTAGGGATCATTTTTGGGAGAGATATGTTGATAGTTAAATACGTACACACACATATATAATGCATTGACTGAATACGATGGGAAGATATATGTGTATTGTATAGCTGACTCAATGCTGTGGATGAAGGCTACGCGGTGGTTGTAATGGTTTTGGTGTTTTTGTGAATTATGTTGATGCCTAGATGTTTTAGGAGGGATCCTATTTGCTATTTGGGGCAGTGTTGATATCTATCACTTTCGAATCTTAGTTAGTTTAGATACCTTTGTGAAAGAATTTTATAGCAAGTGTTCGATTTTTAAACATCAGCATTTTATCTTCCGAAATCTTTTTAATTGCAATTAAAATTATCTTCCGTTTGTTCAGTTACTATGTTTGTTTTAAGGATCAATAAAAAGTAGTGTTATTTCTCAGAGATAAGTAGGTGTTTTTTTGGCAATTGATAAATAGGTTTTGTTTACACTGACAAATAGGTTTTGTTTACACTGACATTGGAAAATGTTTAAAAATTACTGGTCCTACCCTTTTGTTTAAGTGCTTATATAACCGTAGAAATTAAAACTAAGTGTTGTTATAACCCTATAACTCTGATGGTGGGAGGGTAAAATCGTTCATTTAAAAAAAATCTAATTAGGGGCATTTTGTTCATTTCAGGGATGGTAAGCGCAGGAAGAGTAAGGGTTAAAAAACACTTTATAATTTTGCAAGATTACATTGGCACCTACGGAGGTGTATTTTTCCCTTGAGAATAAGTTTGGTTCGTCAATTAGTTGGTAATAAGACCATACAAATGATACATACCAACAAAAACATTTATTCTGAAGTGTAACAAGACCAATAGAAGTAGACAGATAAGATTAACAAAATTTGGTAATCACTGGGCGCCGGGGCACTGGGATCCGCTGGACACAGGTTTGAATTGGCACTGCTGAGTCCAGGCATAAGTGAAGCTCCAAGATCCCTTCGAAGGGATGGCGCTGCCGTAGTTTATGAAGCA
>JAULKM010021322.1:0-14187 GCA_032355605.1 Rubia tinctorum
GGCAACTATATCACACTAAATATAGACACATATTCACATATCTATATACTATATATAAAGCATAGAATCTAGAGCTGAATAGCATATTCCTACAGCTCTAACACCACTTAATTCTGCAGATGCGAAATTTCTTCAAAGTTAGATTTTGTTCAAGGTTATGGATTACTTATTTTAACGGAAGATTATGGATTACTTATTTTAAAAAATTGACGTACCAAGGACTCGATTTTGTCCCTTTCATCTTGCCTTGAAGGTCGATGATCTGAAGTGAGGGCCTCAGCAACATCTCCTCGGCTAACAACAGTGCGACAATCACCGACATTAGAAACCACCAAGTTCCCTTTCCTGATCAAAGCCGTCAAGGAGCATGATCCCACCCCATACATCTTGCTCTAGAAACTCGGAATCAACTCGCAAGTAACTCTTCTTGACCGCCTCCTCAATTTCACCATCTTCCTTCTTCTCTATCTCATCTATAATGTTCTTCTGCAAGTTTTCAAATGCAAATTCAACAGCTTTTGATACTAGATCAAAGTTTAGTTCTTTGTAGTCCAAAAAATCCAGACTTGATAGCATCCAACATACACACAATCACATATCCTCAAGTTCTCATGGGTGATCAAATTTCAGTTCTAGTCCTAAAAACCCAGACTTGATAGCATAATCACACACATAAACACAAAACTTCTGATGCTAAAAAACCAAACTTGATAGCATAACTTAACACCAACACACAAACAGAAATTCAATGTTTCTGCTATAACAAATCAACCCTAGCAATACATGTCCTCAATGAAAGCTTTTGGAATAGGGCGATACATGTCTGCAGCAAATAAGCTGGAAACAAAGATAGAAGAAAAGTCAGACCTTTATTATAATAACAATGCTTGGAAAAATTCAGAATCCTAACTTTGTCATTGCGACAAGGAATTAGACTAACTATACATTGGTCATGACGGAGACCTGCAAAATAGTTCACCTTTTAAATATTATACAAGCAGGAGAAGATGAACTGAAGGGGGTAAAACTTATCATTGATTTCATTCCGTAAAATATACGGCTATACACACGTTAACAGCATATTAGTAATGTCGACATGGAAGACTGTTGCAATCAGTAAAAAAATATGTGTAACACACTGAGTTTAACAACATCAGATTTTAACAAACAAAGGCATTAAATCAAACACCTAGAGTGCGTTTAAGTTGAAGTGGTTTTCATTCCGCAATCATTAGGACGGCAGGAAAATACAACAAAAGGGTATCGAAATCTCAGAATTTACCTCTTTAAATCTAACTGTACAAGGTGAGGGGTAGAAGGGTGTAGAAAAGCAAAAACAAGGAAACGGAACAAAGGCTGTTCCACAAATATCTGCAACCAACCAGCAGTCAGAGTAGGGCAACTGTTAAATTCCATTTTTCGTATGTTGATTATCGGCACAAATGAAAAAGATCTACTAAGTTTCTGAGACAAATAATCAAGCACCTTGGGTCCTAACACTAAAACTGGAAAACCCTTGAGAAAATGCAAACAAAATTTTGAGTTCAACAATGCACGAATCGAATTCATCAAGAGGAGGAAATACCTTGCAGAGATGCTTGTTCTTCGTGGTTTGAACGCCGTTTGAAATCTGCTCCCCCTCTCACTCAAACAATGGAAGCAAGGAGAAGAATGAATTGAAGAATTGAGGAATATGGAGGGAGGATATTGCTGTGGCAAGGATATTGTTTTTCGTGTTAGGCTGTGGATGTGGAAGCGAAGGAAGAAGGACGAGAAAAGGAGATGAGGAGGAAAAAAGGAAAATAAAATGAATTGAGGACGCAAAACGAAAAATCACTGTCCATCCACGGATCCATGCTTTTAATATATAGAGATAATAGAGAAATCCCTGGAACAGAGCAACCTAAGCCTTCATGACACTCTCAACCTCTGGAGCCTGGCAGCCTGCAAATGCTTCGCTAAACTGATCCATACAAGCCATCCAGATGCACTCGGGTGTTGCAGCGCATACCGATCACTGCTCTTGCCGGAAATATGGCATCATTGATAGCGAACAAACCGGCGATGCTAAGAAGGATGGAGGTTCCCCACAGCTTTAGAAGAATGGATAGCCTTGGTACACGGAGAGGTCTGAATAAATGTAGGTCGCCAAAAATGCTGTCAGACAATCAGTCGCTATAACTGAGGACTAAGTTCCATGAACTATTTGGCATATTTAAGCTTGAATTTCACTGCTAATTGATATAAATTCAATTAGAACTTTTGGGAAACAATCTAACATAAGCATAGACAGCATTGCTTCTGTCTTAACATCAAAACCAGAAGTCTCACAAGGAGTCAAAATGCGTACCTTCAAAACAAAAGCAGTAACATTTTGCAACTTCCCAGACCACACCTGTACAAGGGCCTATGGACACTGGGCAGTGTTTCCCAGTTTCAGCTCTCCTTAGGCCTTGTTCTTTTCTTCTGAACTGAAATGAACTAATCTGAATAAATTCAGTACAGTTTAACACTAATAACAACTGAACTGAAGTGCAGTTAAGTCAAAAAGAACAGGCATAAGGCTATCCATCCAAGAAGTTATGAATTTGGATGTGAAGGAATCTTGATTCCCCTTAAAAGAAAATCAAAATTCAAATTGGGTCTCTGTTTTTCTAAGGGATTTAGTGCGGAATAGCCTATAAATAGTAAAAGGGCCAAGAGTTGGTCAACTCGCACCCAGACTTGCAAAAGACATTGTACAAATGCTCCTTTAGTGTGCAATTCCATATTAACTGTTTAGACAGAGCCACAGAGGAACCATTAGGCACAAGTATAGGTAATATACTGACTAATGCCTCACATAACATCATTCCACTATCTATTTCAAAAAGGTGAGATCCAGCTTCTTTGAGCTCTAAATAACACCCAACTTGCTAACCACCACTTAACATACAAATCTTAGAGGATATGGTTCTTAAGTGAAAGAGCAAATATGAAGTTTCTAACAAACATATCTGAATGCCTAAAAGGTTATCGATACATTAGAGGAGATGATTCCTATGTAACATGAATCAGGGGTCGGCATCAGTGAGATAGGCTCAGACACAGACAACATTAATAACTTGCAATTAGCTTATGTTATTAGATGGGTTTTGTTTTAGTTTCAATATTTGTGTGTTAAGTCATTGCTTTAATTCTTGTTTATCATGTGTGTGCATATCTGCATCAATGATCCAGGACCGGGAATGCAGTACCAAAGGATTTGAGTACCTTTCTGACGGGACTTACACTTGCATCAGTGAGATAGGCTCAGACACAGACAACATTAATAACTTGCAATTAGCTTATGTTATTAGATGGTTTTTGCTTTAGTTTCAATATATGTGTGTTAAGTCATTGCTTTAATTCTTGTTTATCATGTGCGTGCATATCTGCATCAATGATCCAGGACCGGGAATGCAGTACCAAAGGATTTGAGTACCTTTCTGACAGGACATACACTTGCAAAGTTCACATTAAAATCTTATTACAGAGCAAAGGACGATAATTGTGGTTCAGCAGGGTAATGACAAAGGAGAGCAACTGTTAAGCCGGGTAACCAAAAAAAATTGTGCAGCCACATAGAAACTACAAGCTGGAATGTACATATGCACACTATGCAGATGCACAGTACAGTTAGAAACCAATTTGAATGTAACACGTGGTGCTTTTGTTTTTAGACAAATCACTATATCTTTTTACCACACAATGCTGATTGCTGACAATGCAAGTGAAATTCATAACATTATAAACATAATGAAAAATGCCCAAATGTATACCAAAGGTGGTAAATTCACTGACGAGAAATGACAGCGAAAGAAGTCAAACTACACCCACCTAGCCTCCCGTGGAGAGTTCTACCCGCCTGGCCACGGGAGAAGTACAGATCCTTCACTCCAATTGCAGCTGCATCACATCTAGACCAATTCTTCTGGCATCAACTAACCTGTAAGTGACACTATTCCAATGAGGGGGAGCTGAAGGGTTCATCTCCAAGATTTTCAGCATCTGAACCATCTACCACTTTTTCCCTGTAATTCCACATCATCAGCTTTTGAAGCAGTGTAATCTCATGCTTTCATCATTGCAGCCTTCCAGTTGATGTCTGCCCATAAGACTACGAGTAATTTATGCTAAATATTCAAATGGCTAATTGATTCACCTAATCTCGTTCTTACATTACAACTTCAAATATTTCCTTCACTGTTAAATAGCTGTCCTTCGAACAGAACTCAGGCAACTGGTCCATATGATATACTCCCCCCGTCCCATTAATTCTTGCTTATTTGCTTTTTCACGGTCTTAAATGATCATGTTTGACCGTTAATATCTCTAGCTACATATAATAATTTTGAATAAAAATTTGATATTTAGAAAATAGGCGTTAAGACTTAAGATGAATCTAACAAGATATCACATGATATTTTTATTATATATGCATACATACATATACATACATACATATACACATATATATAAGTTAAAATCCATGGTCAAAGTTTACAAAATTTGAATTTGAAAAAGTAAATAAGTTTTAGTGAGACAGAGCAGACAAAATCAAATAATACAGCAAATGAACAGATAAACGAGTGACCAGTGGAGTCATCACAATGGAAAGTGTATTAGGTGTAGATAGTAGGGACTACCAGTCTGTTATACCACAACTCAACCCTTCAAAAGCTCTAAGATCAACTTAAATGAATCTAAGGGATGGTGATTCATCTAATCTTTTAGGAAAGCTAGCTATTCTTTTCATTTGTCATCTAGCATATCTAGTATTCATGTACTTATGCAACTTATAAGTTGGTCAAAAAAGGAAAGAGAATGGGAGGATTCAACATTGATGATTTCGGTTTAAATTTAAGTAAAAGTAATAGGGAGGATGGTAGCATAAAAGGCATCTAAAAATAATATTGTCATATCAATCTTGATAGGTTTTCATTCAATTCATTAGACCAACCACAGAATCAACAGATGCATATGTGTGATCGGAAAAATTAAACTGTGACCACTTTTAGAAGGATGTCTAAAGCTTGGACCTGAAAGATAAACAGGGGGGAAAAAAGAATTTCAGCACAGCAAAATTCCAGATACCCAGACTATCACCTGGAGTCATGCAGTATCTGCAGAGTTCTATTGCCCTCAATCATCTGAAATGAAGGGGCAGGCACCAACAGAATAGGTGAACTTCACAAACTCAACTGGCTACAATTCCCTTCCTCTTCCAAGTTCCATTAGATGTTTGGTTTCAGCAGCAAAATTTACAAAAGCCATAGCTCTGACACTCGTATCCTTAGCCAAATTCTCTATTTCGTACTCATGTATGAGAACACTAACTTTAAAGATGCAGAAACCTGGTCCCTTCAACTTCATTTGATAAGAAATTCACCCCTTTAAAAAAACTCATCAGTAACTTCTGAAAACCAGTGCATTTGGAATATTCAGATGATGGAATCCAAAATGTGAACTGTGATAGAAAAATATAGAACAATAAATATTTACAAATTTCTCACCTCAGTTATGAGCTTATTAAGTTAAAATGTTGATTAGCTGGTGTACTTTATTCTGCTTCTTCATATAAATCACAAAACCACTTTCAAACTTCCACAGATAGGTTTAGGAACCTGAAATCAAGAAAAGTATATTTTTAGTGTTCCTTAACAAAACGAGCATATGTTAGCTTGAGAAAACCCAAGGCCTGAACCTCAAACTGCGTTCTGCATAATTCTTGTCTAGATTTAACTTCTCTACCTTTTCTTATAACTGTCTTGAGTGCTTGATCGAAGGTTCTCTCTTCAGCCGTGAAGTAAGTCACTCTCTAACACACTTTTGTGCAGAATAGGCTAGATGCCCACATGAATTGTACCATAAGGAAGCATATAAGGAGCTTCCAATTTCCAGAACGTTCCAATGCCGATGCTCTTTTTTCTCGCCCAAGCACAACTCGATCAAAATACAAAGATCACACCCTACCGTTGGTATTAGGATACAGATAGCATTATTAAAAGCTCAATGAAGTTTCTTTCCCTTCAGAATCAACCTGCAGGTAAACATGTAATTTTCAAATGGAGTTCACCACAGTTAGCCTCTTATTTAAGGAATGGGCCAAGTCTACCACTATCTCAGCACTTTTACTGCACAGATTCAAGGCTGCAATATTTAAACTTAAAAGTGTCAGGATGCATCTGAAAAGGGAAAGAATGCATACTAGCTCAAGCTATGTTGGTAAGAATAAATTGTTAGAGCTTCATAACTGGGCTTCATATCATTTAGTCATCATGAAAGTCTTACTCTTAGGACATTGATCGCAACTACTAGAGATCTAGTGGTTCCAACACTTCAAAATCTTACATCATTCTAATGAGACCAAGCCAGTCTTTTTCCATGAGTTACACGTGCACAAGTATGAACAACTCTAAACAAATTCAGAATGACAAACTAAAGAGATAGCAGAAACTGCATAATCAATATCGCAAGGCAAAATCCTCCCGGAGACATACACTACCTTTAGGGATGGTTCCACTGACATTACACCTGATAGGGATCACTGAATAAACTATCACAGACCTTTTGACCTGACAAGGATGTTAAAGATAGAAGCAGATTGTTTATCTTAATTGATGCAGGAGGTGTCATACTACTATGCTAGTAGCCTAGTATTATCTATCATTCAAGAGAACCTCGAGTTCACATTAACTGTAATGCTATGCATGCCAACTTTAGCTACAAACTTATTATCACAATTTACAATTCTGGGCTATCCTACATAAATTCACAGCAGTTAATTAAGGCCATGAATTCAAATTATCCAAATACTTTGAACTAACAGTATTACTTTTAATAATTATTAATGCCATCAATTAATATCCTATGTTTAAATTTGAACCACGAAAGAGGGGGAGAAAGATTAGAGAGAATTTGTTGCATTTGATAACACGAAGAGACCGACTGCGATAAAATTTAGATGTAGACACTGAAGAAATTTTAATCTCCCATAAAATCAGATATAATCAGGCCAACAAACAAAATATTGACAAGACGTAAAATTAAATTAATAACGAAAAAACCAAACTTACCCACAGCATAGACACTACCCAGCATTCTTCTATTCTTGGTCCATTTCATCATCACCATCCTCACCTGGTCTAAGGCCATATACTCGAAGGTCGTGGTTCCCTATGTCTAGTTGCTCAGCTAAGATTTTTCTTACTGAGTGTGAAGCTTGAAAAGAACCAGTTACATCAATTGTATCCAAGGGATAAATTTGGCCAAAGCTTAATGGAAGCTCCTTCAGTCTCCGACAATTGATGATAAAAAGTTTCTCAAGATTGGGAAGTGGATCATCACAGCCAGAATCGTCTATTCGTGCAACATCCATCTCAAATAATTTCAGATATTTGAGACTTAAAAATTTCCCATCTCCCAAATGCCATGTAGTTCCCACACACGCCCTATAACGTAATTTGAGGATCTCGAGATGAGGTAGCTCTCCAATCGTTGACATGGTGCTCCAAGGTAGTTTAAATGCTGTCAAAGTCAACTTCTTGAGATTATTAGGAAAGTTTAATCTTGGCAATTGTTGGTTCGGAAGCAAATGACGTCCAAGATAATGTACATGCAAAGACTCCAATTTCTCAAAATATTCTAACATGGAAAACCACATGGGATCGATCACATCATCATCACAATAGAATTTTAACTTCCTGAGACTTGGTATCTTTAAAAAATACTCCTGCCCAGGCTTATACCTAAGAAATATTCCACCCAGTACCTCAATATTACATCCTGCTGTCCCAGAGGACTGGTTTGGCCCAAAACCTATCAAGTTGGGGCAACTTCTATCAACATTAACATATCTTAAACTTTTCATCCTCCACAAAGTACTTGGCAGCTGGACAACTGACAGTCCAGCCTTCACAATGAGAGTTTCCAAGTTACACAAATCAACAATTAGCAGAGGAATATCTTCAAAGGTACCACGTAAAGCTAGGTATCTCAGATGAGTGTTGCATAATATTACTCCTGGGAACATAGCGAGACACAAAGCCCCCAAATCCAAAACAGTAAGAAGTTTAAAACAGCTGAAGAATTTAAGCAATGATTGAGAGAAAGCACTCTGAGGATTAGAATGACAGTCACCCAAAATAGTATTTTCATCAGCCAAATGTAACCAATCGTCATGCACAGCTTTTTCTACGCACAAATCGTATAAAAGATCATGATGAACTTTGCAACTTTTTATCCCACCTGCAGAGCTTCTCTCAGTTACAACTAAATGTTGAGAAACAAGAGCATCCAAGTGCTTGCTTGCCAAATCTAGTGAGTGCTGCATCCCATTCCCCTCCACAAATCTGAGAGCAATCCAAATGAGTTTTAATTTTTTGGCACAGATGTTATGACCCCTTGGAAAGGCTCCAAAATAGAGAAAACATGGTTTCAAAGGCTCCGGCAAATGCTTATAACTCAGCTCTAATATGGGCATGCACCCTTCACTAGTAAGATGTGATTTCAGATCTTTAGCTACCTTCTTCCACAATTTCAATACAGGTCCTTTCCTTTGAAGGAGAGAGCCAATTAGAGCAACTGCCAAAGGCAAGCCTTTACAGTAAATTGCAATTAGCTTTCCAAGCCTTAAAATTTCTTCAGAAAACCCATCGCAATCAGAAAGCTTATATTTCATCAACTTCCAACTTTCTTCGTCAGAAAATAAGCGGAGACTGTGAGAGATTGATTCAGTTTTTGTGGCCAGATCACGATTCCGACTGGTAAAAAGGATCCGGCTTCCATTCTTGTCATTTGGAAATGATAGTTGAACTTTCTCCCACACATCAACATCCCAAATATCGTCCAAAACAATGAAGTACCTTTCTCGCAAACATTTCCGTAACCGATCAGCTGAATAATCATTTTCTAATTTGCCATCATCAGCGCCTTTAACCTGCCTTACAATATCTGCCAACAGCTTTTCTATAACACAGTCCTTGGAGACATTGCACCAAGCAATTTTGGTGAAGCGACGTCGAACTGATTGATTATGGTAAATTCTTTTTGCTAAACTTGTCTTGCCTTGCCCAGCCATTCCTGATATACAAATGGTTGTGCGATTCTCTAGATTCTGAGCAACAAGGTGATCAATAATTTGTTTTACATCATGCTCAAAGCCTATAAAAGCCTCTTCACCTTCATTGTTTACAGAGGTAGGTGGTGATAGCAGATTAATACCAGTATCTATCTCAGCAGTGAGGCATTTTCTGCTGCACGTTTGGTCATCTACAATCTTTCTGACCTCATACTTCACACCCTTGATGTCATCTATGATACTTGGAAGGCAAATACTACCATACCATACGAAAAAGCTTCTGCTTGTACACAGCTCGGTGATATAAGCTGCCAAATATATTACATTCATGATTTGAGTCCACAGATCCTTTACTTTGAGAAATGGCTTGAGTGATTCCAGCTCTTCCAGGACTATTTTCAATTGATCCTTCATAGAAGGAATAAAATCCACTTTCCCTTCCAGCATATTCCTCAAGTTTGCAAGGAGGGTATTGACAAATTCTCTTGCAGATGTTTCAGGTGAATTGGAGTACGGTGAATGTTGTGTAGGAACATATAGCTCTCTTACCTTTAACTTTACACAATCAATTTTATGCAGTAAGCCAGAAAACCTCATATCCGAATTGCAAATGATGTATGGCACCTCATCAATGATGGCATAAATCTCCTTAGATATTGATTCTTTTTCCTCAAAATACTCTCTAGGGGGATCCACAACAAATGACAGCAAGAATATCAACCCGATGTGAAGATTTTCAATATCATCTCTCATAGGCAAATGCAAATGTTCAAGGAGAAAGTCAACATAACTTACAAGGAGTCGAGGAATCACTTCACTTTGAAATTCAGGATATGATTCAGCCTTAAACATGCCAAGGTATAATGATATGACCTCTGGGGTGTAGGGCATATATTTCTGCATCAAATTAGAAAGCAGGGTTTCCATGTCAGATGCCTGGATCTCGTATATTTCATCATCCCAATACAAGCATGTGAGATAAGAGACGTGAATAGCCCATGTTTGAGTATGCGATATAAGTTCAGCCAATCTGTTGGTTCCAGTTGAGGAATCTTTAGCAATACAAGCAAATCTCCCAAACAGCTTGAGTTTCCCTTCGATGAAGGTCAATTGTTGCTTTATAGGAGCAATCAGATCCATGCCCAAGTGAAGAGCCTGAACATTCTCTAAAATCAAATCAATGAAAGAGGTAGTGTCCTCTCCATAGCAAAGAATGAAATTCTCCGATTCGCATGACTTATATGAGAATGCAGCATTCAATGACAGTCTGCAAATTTGTTTGGCTAGCGGCTTATACAGCTTAATCATTTTCATCAGGATATCACTCATGGACTCCCAATTGGTGACTTTTTCTGCATCGGATGCACGTTCAAACTGCTTTCTGAACACATCCGCAGCTTTCATGAATTCATACATCATAGTACCCCAGACACTGCCCAAACGCCACTGATATTCTGAAGATTCACTGATCGGTTCCCATGGCGTGACTTCTTCTCTATCAGCAGCATCTTCAGGTTGCATACTGAATTCATTTGCAGTCAGCCTGATTCCAGACATCATAGTAGTCAATACACGATGTTCATAATCCCCCGCAGACTCTTCCTGATAAGCCAAACTCCAAAAGAACATTTTGAAGAATTTCAAGTTCTGATCCATGGTATGAATGGGATTTTTCAACTCAGGAGGATATTGGTGGAGATGAATTGCCTCCTCTAAGGCTAGAAGCGCAGGATCAACACAATGTCTAGACATTTCCCTTTCCAAAGCAATGTTCACACCCCGCAATTTCTGTAATGTATAATAAAAAAAAAGAAACTCTTTCAAAAAAACTGAAACTCTTTCAAAAAAACAAAACAAAAATTGAATTGCGCAAGGTCAAGTTAGTTAGCTACTTTAGGTTTGGAAATTTGCACCTTTATTACAGTATGTTTGAGCATTTTCCATCTATGGCCGTTCCAGTTTGGTACAAGCCAAAAAACCCTTTATGTTAACATTTGATTACATTTTCATTTCACAAAAAATGCAGAAAAACTTAGCAGTGGATGTAAGAACTACAAATAAGAAACCAATAGAATTGAGAACTTGTAAATACCAGAAACAAGAAGAAAATAAACCCAACATATCAAAATTTTCAGTCGACTGGAATTTTACAGCAATCCAGGTTTTCAAGATTCTAGATACAAAAACATCTGCAGTACATTGCTCAAAATTTATAATCGTTAGGAATACTTCTGATTCAACATACTTTCTCACTGATCTATTGACATTTTGAGAGACGTGTAACTAATTCAACCCACGAAACCACAATTTACAGACTACCTAAAACATGTTCCTTTAGTTTAAAACCCAACAGCACTAACACTACCTGATTTAACTGAATCATCCAAAATCCATGAAATATTGGCACCATTTTATAGATAAAATAAACATAGACATTAAACATGGGAAAACAAACATCAAAAAAATATTAAATCATAAACAATAAATTAGACCCCACAAGAAATAAAATATTCATTAAATTTTAACTGAAATAGAAATAATACTTCTCTAACTATAATAGCATAGTACAGTGTTATGGGACTTAACAGCCTATGGATATCCACAGGTGTTGCTCTACTCAAGGGCAAGGAAATGCATTTAACCACCCCCAATAAAAACTTGAAATTACTATTTACCACTACTTAATGTGTATTATTACAAGTCAAAATTCATGGATCCACAAGCAAAAGCACAAGTGGTGTAAGGAAAAGAAAATGATGCCATTATACTGCAGCGTAAGCAAGAACCATTGCCTTCCATATACGACACCTAAAATGATAACAATCAGTACATATTGAATACTATGTCCATATTTCATACCTATCTTGTTCTGGACAAGGCCAAAACCCTCAAGTGCTATGTGCTCTTTCAAGTGTGGATGGATGGAAAAGCCACGAAGATTGAACGGAAACTTGTCAGGTTGTGGAATTTAAGTAAATGTGAGCCTGCAACACCAGTTGGCAGAAACAAAAGCAACTATTAGTTAATTCAGCATATCAAGCTTAGAATTGCCTAGACCAGGGATAGGTGAACTTACCCACATAAGCGAAGAAAAATCAGGACAATGCAGCAACAATTGGTGCCGGAATGGAGGCAAAGACTGCTCCGAATTTTCCTACAAGTCATTCGTAACTTGGTTAAAGAAACAGTTTCACTGCAACAATAAATCAATTGCGAAGTCTCATCCCCAACTATATTTGCACTTACTTCTATAACACGACTCTTTATATGGAACATGGGCAAATTGAGAAACGGGATTATTCATGTGGAACAGAACAGAACGGAGTCAGCATAAGATTTCCCTTCAAATAACTCAAGACATTCATTTTAGCTAAAGGAGTTGACTTCTCAACAGACTGAGAAAAGCTGATTCAGTGATCATAGATCAGCACAAACCTTAACAGAATCATTAACAAGGATACTTCATATACAATAAGCCACCCAAGCGTTAAGCCAAGCAATATTCCCAGAGAAGTGCAATCTACTGATAAAGTATGAACACGAATGATTTCTCACTTACCCTCAAGTTTCGGACTAGGAAGGAGATGAGTATGACTGTATGAGTCGATGGTAACGAACTCGAACTTCAGTCTTCAAAGGGTTGACTCGAAATTCGGAGTTCAATCTTGCAAAGACACTGTTGCAGAGACTAGTGGCCCTTGTACACAGACCCGGTACATAAATGCTGAAACCCTCCAAAAATTAAAAATTAAAAATTAAAAATTAAAAACTAAATCTGATTGTGATTGACATAATGTCAATCCTCCCCTCTGTTCCAATCATTTCCTACACTTTACTTTTTAGTCTGTCTCAACCAAATCTGAACATTTTCCATCAAAGGACATATTTTACCCATCAAAAGACATATTTACCCTTACAAGATAAAACTTTTACACTAAAAACTTCACCCTTTCACACTAAGCCCTAAAACCCTTTTTCTTCCTAAACTTTTCCTCTCTCCCCAAATCCCCCCACCTCACCCTTTTTCTTCCCCGACTACTTTTCTCTCCCTCCCGGATCCTTGCCTCCCCACCCTATTTCTTCACAAAAGACTTATTCTCCGCCCCACCATTTTTCATCCCAAAGTCTTCTTCTCCGCCCCACCCTTTTCTTCCCAAACTCTTCATCCCCTTCTTCTTTCAGGCAAGAGAGATGAAGATTTAAGGTGTTGGGGCAATGACACGGGGAGATGAAGATTCAGGGTGTCAGATCGATGGCTTAGGTGAGAGCTTGGGTTTCTCCGATAAGAGCTCAACTTTCATCATTTGGGTTTCTTCTATTTGGGATTTTCTTTAACTGGATTTAGGTGATGTTTTTAGCTCAGGTGAAATTTTCATTCCATTTGAGGTTTGGTCGAATTAATTGATGGTGGTGGTTAGTGGTGTTACTGGTGGTTGTATTTGGTGGTGGAAGGGTTAGTAAAGGGTAAGATGGACATTTTTGTAGGCTGAGTTTTTGGGTTTCATTTTCTCTCTCTGCGGGTTTGGCTGGGACAGAGGGAGTATAACTTTTTGATAATTGAAAGTGTAAATATAACGCTAGATAGTTGATGCAAGTGCAATTTTACCCCAATCCAGCATATTTAGGCTGGAAATGGATGAAAAGTCAATTTTACCCTTCTAAATTAATAAAAAAAATTGTATCCCCATTATACCCCTGCCACCACCAGTCACCATCTCTCCCAACCACCACATCCGCCACCATATCCGCCAGCCACCACCACCACCACCTCCTCCGTCACCCAACCTACCACCTTTGCCACCACCTTCACCACCATCTCTGTTGTCCACCACCTTCACCACCACCTCCACCTCCACCACCACCTCCACCTCCACCACCATACCCACATGTCACCACCTCCATTAGCCACCACTAATCCATCTTCTTCTTTTCGGAGTTCACCCCTTCCACCTTCTTCACCGATTCTTATTTTACACCTCTACCCTAACCTCGATCTCCCTAACCCCGCTTCGCCCACCACCAATTCACTACACCACCGCCACCACCAAATCCCTAACCATGATCTCCCTTCACCGCTGCCCTAACCC
>JAULKM010021333.1:0-14187 GCA_032355605.1 Rubia tinctorum
AACCCAAGGCTATAATAGGGTCGAATTACTCTTTAAGGAAAGCGTACGTAACGCGACTCACATCGATATCCAAGAAAGTTTACCACAATCATCCAAGGTTGAATATACCGTTCCATTGGAATGGAGTATTACAGCAATTTACCCCAACAAGCATCAGAGATCAACGAATTCCAGGCATTTAGGGGTGTGTGTTGGCACAACAATGCTTATAAGCAAAACTGACTTATTTTAGAAGCAAGGGGGAGACCAGGTTCCACTTTCCCAAAAAAATAGCTTATGCTTCTTAAATACACACTTTTCTAGCAGTTTACCAAACACGAAAAAGGTGCTTAGCTTATAAGCAAAGCACCGGTTTGTTTGTAAAGGCTTATAAGTGATTTGCTTATAAGCTAAGCACATTTTTAGTGTTTGGTAAACTGCTAAAAAAGTGCTTATTCAAGAAGTATAAGTTATTTTTTTGGGGAAAAACAGAAACTGATCTCTCATCTACTTCCAAAATGAGCCAAAATAAGTCACGGCTCTGCCAAACACACCCTATATGCTCTGGCAGACCGAAATTCATGGGCAACCCAATCAATTTTGAAAGTATCTCAACAAATAAAAAACAACGGAGAATGGAATTTTTCCACAACATATTACAAACATAATCTTAAGCATCAGGATTCCAAATATCTGAATCAACATGATAATGAATTTTCTCATCTGGGATCGGTCAAAAACAAGAGAAACCATAGTAAAGAGACGATATCAGTGCCTAATGCAGAACTCTGTAATTATATACCTCAATCATCTAATCAAGCCATTACTAGGAGTCCTAAAATGTGGAAATTTTTTGGAGAACAAACCTTCTAACGAAGCTCATATTCGTTGCCTGACGGATTATTTAAAATGCACTTCCAACCCAATATCAGTTACAAAAGAAAGGAGTTTGTCATAATTTTATGTGCTCCATGTGCATTAATGGAATTAAAACAGTTCACCACCTCTTCAAACATACACTCCATCCGTTCCAACAAAAATGACACATTTACTTTTTCACAATTATCAATGATCATGTTTGACCATCAATATCTCTTACTACATTTAATAATTTCGCATAAAAAATTGATATTTAGAAAATAGATACTATGATGAATCAAACAATATGTCACGTGATATTTTTATTATTTGTATATTAGTTTATATTTAGCATCAAAGTTTGTAAAACTGTATAGGGATTGCGTAATACTAACTTGTATTCATTCAACATATCAACCGGTATTTATACAAGAGGTTTCTTAGAGAATAAGCAAAACTATGGTAACCAAATCATATACAAATTTAGTTTTCCATAAATACATATTATATTCCCATACACCCCACCCGCCCCCCCCCCCCCCCAAAAAAAACCCCATGAAGGTGGAGCGATATGAATCTTGGACCAAAGAGTAGCAAAACAAGCAGTACCAACGGACTTAGTAAAAATGTCAGCAATATGATCAAGGGAACGTACATGAAGAACCACCAAAGAGCCATCTTCAACCTGCTCACAAAAAAATCATAATCAATCTTTATATGCTTTAACCGTTGATGAAAATCAGGCCGACATATAAGTAGTACTAAGATTGTCACACGGCATAATAAGTGGAAGAAAAAGAGGATCCTGAAGTTCATGTAACAACTGTTGAAGCCAAATGAGCTCAGTGGCAGCGAATGTGATTGTGCGATATTCTGCTTTCGCGCTGGATTTGGCGACAACATACTATTTTCGAGAAGACCAACTGATAAGTTTGCCAACATAATAAACTGCAAAGCCATGCTGTGAATGAGAGTCATCTCCATCACACGCCCAACCAGCAATAGACTAAGCAACAAGACGATGATCAGTACAAGACCAAAGATGAAGACCAGAAGAAATGGAACCCTTCAAGTAACCCATAATTATCTTTACAACAGACCAATGAAGCTCAATTAGACTGTGCATGAACTGGCAAACATGATTAATTGCATAAGAAATCTCAAGACGAGTAATCGTGACATACTGAAGAGGGTTGTATTGGCTCGTTTGAAGGTGAAGAGCTCAACAAGCCAATATCGCTCGATCTCAAATTCAATCGAGTTAATAATCGATCTCGAGCAGATCACAAACAATCTAGCACAAGATTGAGATAAATTATCGAGGCTCAAACACGAACATAGTAATTTTTTCAAACTCGAACTCAAGAACACCACTACTCGATCTTGGATCGGTTCGTTTACCCTAATTTAGAGTCAAAGCAATTGTCAGAACAAGACAAATGGTAGTTGGTTTGACCACAATACTGAAAGTATCTACATAATCAACATTCTCCTCCTAAGTAAATCCTTTAACCATAAGTCTACCTTTTAGCTATCAATGGAACTATCAGCTTGATGCTTAATCCTTACACCCACTTACAACCAACAATGTTAGCATTACTAGGAGGCGGGATAAGCGGCCGCATCCTATTACGCATGAGGGCATAATAATCAACTTCCATTGAATTTTTTACATTCAAGAATTTTGAAGGCTTGTGAAAAAGTTTTGGGCTCAAAATAAAAAGAGTCAGTAGGAGGTAGAGGATGTTTAGTGGTTAAAAGAATTTTTGGTTTTAATTTATTTGTCCTAGCACGAGTGACCATGGGGTGTTCGCTAGCATTAGCAGCTCGAAAATAAGAAGGAATTTGAGGAGCATTAAAAGGGGTGGATTCCGGAGAGATGGAAATAGAGATGGCCGCTGGCAAGGAAGGAGCGGAGCTCGGCTAAGCTGGCTGCCGCAGGGAGTCAGCAGCGCTGGGTGAAGGGCTGGACGACAAGACGACGTCATATGGGAAATAGTCACCAACCGACCGTTGGACACCAGGGCGTTGTTGCGGTGGAGCTGGAGCCGGTGAAGGCTGGGTCGTTGGCGATGGTGCAGCACGACCTATGAGCTAGTACGACTGATCGGTGGCTGTGGAGGGGGGTTCCCGCTGCTACGGCGGGAGGAAGACCTCTTTCGAAGGTATGGTGGGCTCAACGGAGGGAGGCTGACACGGAGATAATGGAAGAAAAGCTAGGGAAGGCGAGCTAGAGGCGAGATAGGGAAGTGACAAAGGAACACATGATGACTCTGCTGAAGGTACATAGAGAATTAGCTCAAGATGATCAAGATAAGGAAAAGTTGTTTTATAAAGAATAACATGACTCGTAATATAGACAAGATTTGTAGGGATATGTAAACATCGATAAACTTTATGATTAGAACTATAACCAACAAAAAATTTCTCGGGGAAGCAGGATATTCAAGTTTATTAGACTTATATGGACACAAGATGGGATAACACAGACAACCAAATGTTTTAAGAAAATCATAGTCAGGAATTTTATGCTGAAGAGGCTCATTTGGAGAGTTTTGATGAAGAGTGGGTGATAATGTACGATTATGAAAATAAACAAAAATATGAAAGGCATTCTCCCAAAATGTGATAAGAAGACGAGCTTGAGAGAGAAGTGAAATACCTTTTCAACAATCGTTATGTGATGACGTTCAGCAGCACCATTTTGGGACTGAGTACGAGGAGCAGAAATACGATGAGCAATGCCTTGAGACTGAAGGTAAGTTGAAATTGTACGAAATTCACCCCCCTCCTCCAGTCAGACTAAAATTGTTTAATTTTTGAGCTGAACTATGTTTCAACCATTTTTTTTAAAAGTTAAAAGTAATGAAAAACTTGCAATTTTTGCAAAATAAAATAAATCCAAACAAATTTTGCACAATCACCTATAAAAATAATAAAATAACGGTTTCCATTAAATGAAGATGATGTGGCATGACCCTAAACATCTAAATAAACCAAAGAAAATGGAAGTGTATTGGGTTCATGAACATGTGAAATTGGTAAACGATGACTTATTCCAAGTTGACAAGACTCACAAATAATTTTTAAATTATTTCGAGAGACATGTAATTGAAAACGAGAAATAATAAGCCTAATGGAAAACTCATGAGGAGGACCAAGACGTTCATGCCAGGTTTGGAGACCAGTCTTGGTACCAAGAAAAGCACAAGAGAGAGCGAAAGCAGAGGAAGTGGATGGATTGAGGCGATAAAGGCCATTCTCAACGATTCCGGTTAGGAGCGTCCAACCTTGTAGATCCTTAACAAGACAATGATTTGGAAAAAAAATAACATGTAAGCATTATTATTAGATGTGAATTGAGAAACACTTAACAGATTCTTACGGATATCACAAAAAAATTAAAATACTATGCAAATGGAAAGATTTATTCGAGGATGGAAAAACAGATGAGTCCAAATGAGTAATAGGAAGACACGTACCATTACCAACTTGTAAGCCATCATTGCTTGTCTAATCAAAATCAACCAAAAGATTTCCAAAATCGGAGCTGACATGACTTGTAGTACCAAAGTCGAAGAACCAAGCAGGATCATGAAATGCAGATGGTGAATAGTCGATAGAAGCAGCATACGCCTGGTGTACGGCCGGCTGCTGGTTGCGTCCCCTGCCACGACTTGCATTGCGTGGTGGGGGTGGCCAAGTAGCCGAGAACTCTGTGACGTTCAGGAGTTGTAAAAAGTTAAGGGCTTCATGTCCCTGTCAACGGTAAACCTTGAAAGGTGTCCGAGAAGCGGACCCGTCGGCGGATGAAGGGGTGGTGCGAGCTACAACATTGGTGGAAAAACCCAAAACTGATGCGTGGAGTTTTTGAATATGAGCTTCTTCCTAAAGTAACATTACAAGCAGTTGATTTGAAGAGACACTACCAAAGCAAATATTGAAGGCAGCACGCAAAAGCGACATAAGGAGTACTAAGACCTTGGAGAAGACCTTCGATGAACTCATCGTCTGAGACAAGGTGAGGTCATTCCACCAGTGAATTAGAGAGGGCGCGCTTCTTCTCCACATATTCAAGAATTGAGAGAGATCAATTCAGAAAAAATATGAAGTTGGTGCTTTAGATGCATCAAATTGGTGCCAGTCTGCGAATAAAACATCTGCTCCAAAATCAAGCCATGTTTTGAAGGTAGAGACTGCACGAACGACATGAGCGAGCAGGGAAAATGACATGGTTGATTGAATCCAGATTAGCACCAAGCGATCCTTCTTCTTCTATGTAACAAAATCAGGATTGGCCTTTGGTGGAGATTGTGGCTTGGATGAGTCTGAAGTGGCTCAATTCGGAGATGATCCATGTGAAAGAAACAAATCAAGATCATAAGCGACAAGAGCAAATTTACAGCATGACGCCATAGGGAATAATTATTTCGATCAAGGCGCAATTGAAGAGCATGAAGCTTGAAGTTGGGAGTTTTATCGGAGGTGGCAACAAGGAGATGACCAGAATTATCGGAGAACATATCATCAAAACCCATGGTAGAGGATTTGTGGTGGCGGAAATTATTATTTTTAGGGTTTGGCGAGGGTTTCTAAAATTGTATAGAGGATCTGGGTTAGGTTAATACCATGTAAGACTTCATAGCCGGACCAAGGGTTGTGCGGGCAGTGCGACCGCACAGGGCCCAAAATTTTCAAGGGACCATTTTTCTAAAAATTTCTTAGCAAGTATTAATTTTAAATTTAATTTATCATTTTAGTTTATGTCTGGCCCATTTTAATATCAAATTTCTTTGGTTGACTACTTACTTTGTAATTATAATTTCGTAAGGGCCCGATTTTTCAAAAATCTTTTGTGCAGGGGCCCAAAATAAAAATTTTGCCCAGGACCTTAAACTAAATTGGACCAGAATAAAAATTGTATAGAGATTGTGTAAACTGACTTGTATTTATACAAGATATCAACAAGTATTCATACAAGAAATTGTTTAGAGAATAAGCGAAACTACAGTAACCTAATCATGCACAACTTTGATTTTGCATAAATACATATTATATGTCAATAAAATTTATAAAATTTGACTTTAAAAAGTAAATGTACTATTTTTACTGAAACGGAAGTAGTATTTTTATTACAAAATTTAGAGTATCTAAAGATAATGAAACGCTTTCAATGAGATAGAGAGTGTTCTTATACTTGTACACTAATATTACAATCGCATTTACAGTGGCACTCAAAAGAAACCAACTATATTTGCGTTAGTCGGGGTAGTCCCCAGGTGACAGGAGAATAATCCTGAGATCTCTAATTTATGCTGCATGCCCATGGCCCAATATGACAAAAACTACTAAAGGTTTATCAATTGGTAATCTAATTGGAGGTAATCCAAAACATTATATATTAATTATTATCTTTATAAAAAAATTGATGTGTGTTATATTTTTTAACATGTTTCCTCCCGTGTTAACGTAGAAACAATCCACGATCGACATCGAGCCAAACTAAAGAGGATCCGCACATCGATCCAATAAACCCAACTTGGGCTTTGATACCATAATAAAATATAATCGGATTAATCAATGGTGCATTGATATCTCATCAATGACACGCATCATCAATAATGAGTATTATAATAATTTAGGGTTACAAACTAAAGTGTAACATGAATATAATTCTAAAGTTTATAAGGATATTATCATTTATAATTCTACATTTCCAAATTTAAGTGTCAAAAGTAAGTGAGACAATACTAGTGAACTGGAGAGTATAAAGAAATGTAATTCTATCATAAAACTATCATCTATAACTTTTTATACTAAGGAAAGGATTTTTATTTCCTTATTATCTAATTTATGTTGCTTGCCTATTGCCCCATATGACAAAAGCTATTGCTATTTTAACTATACACACTCATCTAAAAACTGCTAAATCCTACGTTGGCCGCACCCTCTCTCCTGTTTTGCCACACATCTTCTTCTTCAATTTTTTCCTATCTTCCTTACGGGGAGATGGGGAATAATTGTTTATTTTAATTTATATTTCGTTATTCAATAAGTGTGAGATTTGTCTCCACAGATAAGTTTTATTTTTGACATGATCGATTAGATCGTTGTGTTCATGATGATAACTAGATTTAGTTGTTCAAGTTGATGTATTGTTCTCGACCTGCTTGTTCAGATCGTGTGTTCGTAATTTTATTTGTGATTTTATTTTTGGGTCTCCATTAATTTGGATTATTCAGATCTGTGCTTTTCAAGGTGTTTACACTTTGGACAACATAGACCGTGGTTGGATCAAGTGGTGTTACAATTGTAGAAGATCCATGTTTGGCGTTGTGATATTGATGGATGATATGTTCCTCTCTGCCAAGTGGTCAGGATTTTCGCGAGAAGCAAATTAATATCCCCGAGGGTGATGTTACCATTTTTATTGGATCTCTGATCTGTAATAGTACAGACGATTAGTCTGGTTGACATGTAATTTATATATCCTTGTAATATGTTGGTTATTGCTAGAGTCTAGTTATGTTGGATGTCAATTCCATTCATTGTAATCGCCGCTAAACGTTTTTCCCAATCTCTTGGAATGATTGATTTTTTTTAAAAAAAAACTAAAATACTAAAGGTATTTCACCAAAATGTCGATCGAGTAAGCTAGCCACAAACAATTAAAATTTATTACAAATAATAAATTCAGGCACCCATTTTTTTACAACTTTCCGCTTCCGTCATTTCAACTCTTTTCCAAGTCTTTTAAAACATCACTTAAGTTCCGATCACCTTCTTTTCTACTTATCAATAGTTTCATTCATTCAATTTAATATAATTCACAACCATTATGTTTTACTATACTTATTTTTTATTTAATTTTGATCAGATAAAAATAACATGAACTTACAATACCGAACTTTGTCTCCTATAGTGATTTTTAAGGAGAAATCTGTAATAATGAAAAAAAAATAACGAATTTTAACTGTTATAATTTTAGAAATTTTTTTATGAGAAAGAATTGGATATATGGGGGAGAGGGTCAATTACATTTTGAAACAAATGAATATAAATAATGGAAAAATGCACAAATTTAACTTCTACCCACTTGTCACATGGAAAAATATAATTGGTCACTCAGCCCCCAACATACCTACCCCACATAAAAAAATCTATTATATTTTGTTGATGCATTTAGAAATAAATAGTATCATGTGAGCTACGTGAGTTTAAAATATTAATATTATAAATATATATGTTAAAAAAATAAAATCTTGATAAAATCAACTTTCAACAAGCATATGAAAAGATAAGATTTAATTAAAAATAATATGAAATTAGAGTTTTGTATTTTGCAGTAACTGTAAATACGTTTTACTCTAAATATGCAATCTTTCTAATCAAAACTCAAATAGGCGTGTGAGTTCACCCAAATAACTTATAACCCGAATTTGACCCAAATTTTGATTGATTTAACCCAAATTTGTTTGTATCTTTTTGTGACTAAATTTCACCTAATTTTTTTGTCTTTCCATAACTTATGCAAAGGTCATATTTCAAGAGACTGGCTCTTCAAAAAATTAATAATATCTTATATAACAATATTTTATTTATAAATGCATTAATAAATATTACAATTAATATATTTTAACACAATATTGTTTTAGTCGAACTAAAATTTAAGCAGGGATCCTTTTGCAATTATTCCTCATTCTTCTCCACATCTTCTATAGGGACCTTTTCCCAATCCTTTCCTAGAGGAGAGGAAATGTTGAAAATAATGGGGAGATAATTGCAGAAAGATCCTTACTTGAAGTTTAGCCTGTTTTACAAGAGATCATCTCATATTTTAGTTATACATAATTTTAAATATCAATAATATATTACTATGTTTTTGAGATATAGATTTTTCGAAAAAAGGAGAAACTAAATTGAGATAAACGGGACGTATTACTTTTAGCGAAACATTTATAAGTAATAAAATACTGTCTCTATAAATCCTTCAATGTTGTTTTAAATCTTCTAATTGTTAGATGAGAAAGTCACAAAAAAGGATGTCTTTCCATAAACTTATAAACAGTTTCACAGGAATTTTTACCTTAAATTTTGTAATCTTTTATAAATTTTAAATGTTGTATTTTAAAAGTTAAAACAAGTAATAATATGTTTGAATTTGAAAATATAAAAATATATAATATAAAAAAATATTTTCTAAATTTTTAAATTTAGTATGTAATTTAACAAGTGCAGTGTATGAGGTAAAAAGTAAGTGTTATGTCCATAAGTTTATGAACATGCCGTCTGTCAGGAGACCCAATCTATTTAGATAAGGTCAGTTTATAATTAATATAAGTGATGGGATGATTTAATGTTTGTTTCTATTTATTGAATTCTCGCAGTTTTGAAAACATTTAAAAATATATATTAAACATAAATTTTTGGAAAAACTCAATTTTTTTCCTATAGCATATGAAAAGGCATAATCTAATTAAAATAATATGAAGTTAGTAGATTATACTCTGCAGTAACTGCAAGTGAAACATTTAAATTTTAATTAAAAACATTAAATATTTATATGAATATGTTTTGATTAAAAACATTTAACTTTTGCAAATGATATGTTTTACTTTAAACATGTAATGTTTTTAACTAAAAATAGGCGTGTGAGTTTACTCAAATAGTTTATAACCAAAATTTGACATAATTTTATTTAATTTAACCCGCGATTTTTTTATATCTTTTTATGGTAAAATTGCACTTGAGTCCCTGATCTTTCCATAGATTATGGAAAGTCCGTCTTTCAATAGACGAACTCTATATTAAAATATAAATAATTATAATTCAACTTATTAGTTATAGGAGTGAGATTTGGAATGATTGGTCTGATTGTTAGACGGTCTAACAGAAAACACTCTCTCTAAATATGACCGTATTTTTTTATAATAAAAAATTGTTTACCTATCTTCTCATCATGATAAGATGGAAACGTCCGTAAATTTATTTACAATTAGTTACATTTATGTTATTAAATGACACATAGTTTCGTTTTAAATGGTCTAAACTTTAGGTAGGGATCATTATGCAGTTATTATATATTCTAATTGGGATGGAATTTTTAAAAATTGGTCAAAAGTGAAGGGTTTACTGTGTTAATTTCATTTTTTCATCTTTTTGTCTTCTCTTCCCCGACCAATCACTCTCACAACCGCTGGAAACCGCCATTTTTTGTGATTTAGATTCGTCGCAGCTCCGCCTCAAGAGAATTGCCGCACCTCTGCCACCGTCGCCATCACGCTCGCCGCCTTCTTCCTAATCTTCCTCCTCCACTCTAATTTTTGGTGCCGTAGGTGAACTTCAGAAGCGACGAGCACGATTCCGCAATTGAATCTATGATGGACAGAATCACCGAGAAAATCCATGATCGCCACTCCTCGTCCTCCTCCTCGGACTCCAACGACGAGAAGACTAAGAAACCAGCAGATTCCGTTAAGAACAAGATCAACCGCCTCTTCGACGGGGAGAAGCCTGTTCACAAGGTCCTCAATAGTGAAAACCAATGGCGGAACTAGGGGGGCGAGCCCGTGGGCGGCGGGGGGGGGGGGGGGGGCCGCCCGGGCCCCCCCCCCCCCCCCCCCCCCACCTCCGGTGACTAGGGTAAGATACCCCTCCCGTCTCTGCTCCGTCCCTCCTAGCCCAGCCCAGCCCAACCCAACCCAACCCCTCCTCAAATATCCTTTTAGTTCCGCCACTAGTGAAAACCGTATGAATTCCTTTCCAATCTTCAATCTAATCGCATTTCTTAATTATTACTATTATGCTTTCACTAGTTTGTGGAAATATTACCGGCATAGAGTTGTTAGATTAAGTTGTTTTGAGTTTTGTGGCATTTTTTTGAGATCTGAGATATTGTACGAAAGGTTTATAATCGTACGTATCATACAACGTTCCAGAATAAATATAGAATAAAGGAATTACATGGGGAAAAAACATTCTACTATAAAAATCATTAATTTGTTTGGTTATTTTCTATCCAGCTTAGCTAGCTAGGGATCACCCTAACTTGGCCCTATTCCGCCAACCTGCAAACTAAGCACTTACGTTGTCTTTTTTTCAACAAAAACGACTTGATTTGCACCATCGCTAACATCAAGATGGACCAAACGACAATGAACTCCAGTAGAAGTACACATCTATGCCCATACGTCTCTCTCTCTCCCTCCCTCTCTCCCTCTCCCTCTCCCTCTCCCTCTCCCTCTCCCTCTCCCTCCGAGTCAAACAACAACACAAATGAAAGAATAAGGGACGTTTGATCTATGGATGAAAATTAGCACTGGATTGAGTTACGAAATAATTTAGAATAGATCGAGTGTTTATATTTTTATTTTTATTTTTGTATCGACAATGGGAAAGAGAAGCAACTGTCTAACACTAATAGTGTGGATATTTTGAAATCTTAACCTTTATGAAAAAGTACAGAGTAATGTGCTTTTATAAGTCTTAATTTTTTTATAAGTGTAAATATAATTTTTAATTTTTTAAAAGTGCAAATATGATCCTAGTTTGACCTTAAGTTTTGGTCAATGAAAGTATTCATCGATTTTATGTAAAAAAGATTAAATGTCCATCTAATTAAAAATAAATAAAAAATAAACTTCAATGGTAAAAGGTCATGTACACCCCCAAGCTCATTCCTTCTTCATTTCCTCCATTCACCATTTGTAACCCCCAATTTTCTTCTAAGGTTCCGCCACTCCACCAGCCATCGTCTGCCTCCTCACCGAACAACCCCATTTTCTCCTCGAACAACCCCATTATGCGTGCTCCACTCGATACTGAGGTGGGAAGCGATCATTTCGTTTGAGATTGGAGGAATTGGAGTTGAAGTGTAACCGGCCACTTCGTCGGCAAGGGTTTTGGAGGAGCAGAGTTGGTGATGATGGTCTTATTTAACCAGTCCAAATAGCTTACTGGAATTCAGTAAGCTCAAGTAATTTATTAGCTCGCCATGCCTATTTCAACCCAATAAGAATATGTGATACAATTAACCCTAATTACTGCATATCAAAATCATAAACCATTATAAATACAAGTTAGCTATACGATTTACAATTTCATTCACTACTTTATACCGTATTTGGGCTATTATACTGATTCAGGCATCAGAACCTTTTCCCCTGGGACTCCCCTGGGCTTGTTTTCATGCAAATCAAGACCAAGGAGCCCGAAGATCATGACAAATGAGTTCGAGAAGGATTAGTTCGGTTGAACTCAAGACACATCAATTGGCAAGCCCGGCAGGACCCGAAAGGCCAGGTTCAAGATTCTTGGTTTATGTCCACTTCTACGGCTACTCAAAGGAGTGAGAGGTTGAGACTGAATGGAATAGGAGGTGGTGATGAGGTGCAGTTCTCGTACGTGAAAATGAGAGAGATGTTTAATCCCTCGACGTCATAGAATGTTGAACGATAGTTGTTGCGAGTCTCGACAGTCGAGCCTGAGATAGTGCAAGCCTCGACTCGTGAGCATGAGAAAGGGAAGATTTCAAGTGAATCCAATCTGGAATCTTTTGAGGTACCTCAAAACACTGTGACAGATTCTTCAAGGTATCCGGAGGTAAATATAGGGTATGATGTTAGAAATGCAAGTCATGTGCACAACGTGCATGTTGGTTCATACGGAGAGAGAGAGAAAGAGAGAGAGAGAGAGAGATAGGCATTTTATAGAAGTTTTCAGTGACTCTTCTGTCGAGGCTTATGGACATGTTATTCATGTGAATCGAGGCAGGGCAGTGGCTGGATCACAGCCGGATTTAGCGCAGGTAGCGCAAATGTTAGTGGCAATAGGATAATAGGTCATTCCTTCTTTGGTGTCTACGGGTATCTCGAAGGATGTAACATTTTTGGCGACTCCTGATGTGCTAGGAGGAAGGGTATATCAATCCATGTTGTAATTCCCTTATCTCAAACATGTAGGGGAGGTACCTCTGTCACGACCTCAACCTTCATTCCCAGATCATTTTCAGGGGACAGTGTGTTCGATACCCCCTTCGATGTTGATAGTCCCAATGACTGATTTTTGGGACTTGAAGATGTATATGTAATGATACCCTCTATGGGGATCCAAGGGTGTAGTAGTGAGGGATTATAAAATCCCCTCATTAGCCAGGGACCTCATGGCCTTTATGGGAAGCTTCTCCAGTACTCTGGAGTTATCAGGTCATGGGCACATCCCGGTTATATGGGATCTCAGCCCATATATCAGGTGTCATATGGAGAAGGTCATCAAGGATTAAACCTTCCTAGGGATATGCAAGGAGCAATGGAAGAAGCAGGATATTCATTAAGGAGAGAGTTGGATAGACTGATTGGACCAATGGAACAGGTAGTAGATTCCCATTTAGTCCATTGATAACTTCCATTCAATGTCCAGTGGATATCAAAACCCTTGAGAGACTTCCTACCTACAGTGGAGATCTGGGTCCACGAGAGTTCATTCAGACATTCTTAAGTATGATGAATTCAAGGGATTTTGAGGAAAAGTTGGCACAAGAATGGTTCAATAAATTGCCAAGGGGATATTTGCATTCTTAGAGTGATTTTAGTGGGGCTCTTTTGAGTCAGCATGCACAGAAGAAGAAGTTCACAAAAACTCTGCTAGAGTTGTACCAGACTAAGCAGAGGTCAGGGGAGACTACATAAGCCTTCTACTATAGGTATGTGGATGAAAGTTTAGGAGTGGAAGAGGCCATGAAAAATGAGGTGATCCAGGGATATTTGTTGGGGATGCAAGATATGGAGCTGTACAAAAATTTAAGTACTAATACCCCTCGAACCTTGCAAAAGCTTCATGAGGCAGTGGATCAATATTCGAAGGTTGAGGAAGCTGACAAAAGGAAGAAAGAGAGTCTGATTGACAAGCAAATGAGGAGTAATGATAACCACGGAAAGAGGTCTGTTGTAACGATCGGGCCTAGATTTTAAAGGTATACACCTATGACAAGGTCCCCAACCCAAACTTTGAGTATACATTGAGGTTTGTTTAGGCCACCACTGCCCATGGGGGATTCGAAAAAAGCCATGGAAGCTAGGCGAGCTTTGTACATGTACTGTGATCACTATAAAGATTATGAGCATGACAAAAATGGTATATTTTAATCACTTGAAGATGGAGATCGAAAGGTGTGCTTGGGAAGGTCGATTTCAAGGCCCGAGATTGCGCTATGGAGATCAAGGAGGGAATCTGAGGGAAAGAAATGATCGATGGACTTGGAAGCTTACATAAATCACCTTGCGAAGACTCTAGATTGCGGAAAATTGGATCTTTATTTATTTGAGGATCTCGCCCAACTCAAATAAATGCACG
>JAULKM010021344.1:0-14186 GCA_032355605.1 Rubia tinctorum
ATATTATTGAATCGACGGAGTTCGGTGAATTAACTCCACCCAACTCGGTTTATGACCATCAACTTTTCGTAAGGAATCATTTAACCCTTCGCAAATTCCACCAATTGATGAATTATATTCCAGTGAAACTCAACTATATCACACTGTCAAATAGATTTACAAAAGCATGTATCTTGCAGGGGGGTCACAGAAGACCAGGAATACAATGCTGGTGTGTAACAGATATGTGAATTTATAAGTTCATCCACCCAAGTATTTGGACCTAACAAAATCTTCCGCATCCCTTTCAGTGTGGCTGTGTTTGGATCCAATCACAACTCCACAACCATTTTATGGACAAACTGAAGTTGTTCATGACCAGCCTCAACAACGGACATGAAATTGAGTGGATTAGTGAATCACAACTTGATATGTGGGCATCATAAGAACGCATGCTCACAATATTATACATGTTGCATAACAATTGTTCATTTCTAATATTCATTTTCCAGACACCTATGTGATGGGATGGTTGCTTGATGTCACATCCAGTTTGTTACGGCTGCTTCAAATTCCCTTGCTCAAAATGCCCATCAAAGGATTGAATTCAGTGCGAAAGAGGTTTCAACTATCATGCACAGCACACAAGCAAGGATGTATGTATTCCTGTACAATCGAGAGTAAGTTCTTTGCATGTACATGATTGAATAAATTGGGGTATTGTTAGTTTCACATATATTCATTTTTTTTGCAAAGTTATGCATTAATAATCACATCAGGTACTTTCTTGTTTAATATTGTAGTAGTCATTGGTTTTTTATCTGTCTTTGTGCCGGAACATGAAAGAGTGTATTGCATCGACTCGATGACTAGGGGAATTGGAAAATGTAACAAGACTTTCCTTCAATTTATTTGTTCATAAGTTGATGAATTTCTTGCCAACTCCAGCAAAATTACACCTGATTAAACTATTAGGATCCATACATATGTTTTCGTATTCATATATTGATAAAATTATTTTTTCATATAATTCTAGGATTGCAACAAAATATCGAGTGTACGTTAATTCAGATCAAAGTAAAATCTACCCTCCAGATTATACATGAAATGTGATAAACATCAATGTACGTATTACCTCATACAATTGTAAATCCCGTGTCAATTTCATGTTCGTAACCATTTAAACATATGCTTCTCCATATCAGCACAAAATTCAGCGTAGTACTTGGGACTGTGGATACCATTGCATGTGTTGTATGGAAAAATAGTTAAAGAAGTGCATGGGATTGACATAGTTCCGGTATATTCTCTTATGCTGTTTTTTCCTATGTGTAATATCCATCACATGTGGAATATAACATTCAATTTAATACATTTTTCAAAAATTTCCAGAAGATTGCACACCATTGGGGAAAGAGAAATTAGGCAGCATTGCTCTTATTTGGGTTTGTATTTTCGCAAAAAAAAACTTTACCTCATTGCATGGCTCAAAAGCAAGTCAAATAGGGAATTGAATCCATTGTTGGATAGGTTCATCATTACCTATATAACATCACTTAGTATCTCTCTTTATGAAAGGTAAATGTCCCCAACATTGGATATACATTATCTCCGTGAAACAATATGTCCACGTATCTTATGTAGGGTTGTCAACACAATTTTGGCAACCACTGGCCACGTTCCTGTACTCCATCACCTAGTAAATTACATTTGATCATATTCAATAGCCTTTTGCTACAACATTTTTGTTTATGTCCGATGAATTTTGAGTGTTAGGAATTTGTGTAGTATAATCGGTGCACCAGTTTATTACATTGAACTAGAAACTGGGAATTTGTGGAAATGCTTTTCTTGTTGCTAGATGTGGTCATATAATCATTGTTGGACTGTTCTACTATTTGTAGTGAAGTATTAGTGCCACTGCACAGTGCTCTGGTCAGCACCGAATCCAAGGGTTTTGTTTCCCTCGAACTACTAGAGCAGCTGAGCACAGCTGAAGTCAAAGGTCAAAGGTCAAAGGTCAAAGGTCAATTCTAGTTTTGTTTTTCCTAAATCGAACTACTAGAGCAGCTCCGCGCTACTGTGGTCAGAGCTCAATTCTAGTTTTTTTCCTAAATCGAACTATTAGAGCAGCTGCGCATAGCTGCGATTAGCACCCAATTCTAATTTTGTTTTTCCTAAATTGAACCATTAGAACAGCTGCGCACAGCTGCGGTCAGCGCCCAATTCTAGTTTTGTTTTTCCTAAGTTGAACCATTAGAGTAGCTGCGCGCAGCTACGGTCAGCGCCCAATCCCAATTCTGTCCCAGCAGAAAGGAACTATTAAAGCAGCTGTGACCAGCGCCCAATGGCATTTCCAAATCAAAAACTGGTGAAAATTTCAACAACCATTTCCTAAAAACCGGTGCAAACAACAAAACTGGTTTCTTAAAGTGGTACTAATATATGGAAACTGGTGCTAATTTGGCACCAGTTTAGTACCAGTTTAACACCAGTTTCATAAAACCCGTGCTAACCAAAAACCGGTGATAACCAAAACAAAAAGGTGCTAAATTTAGAAACAATTTTTCTAACCGGTGCTAAAACATAGAAACCGGTGCCAATTTAGCACTGGTTTTATAAAATGGCGCTAACCAAAAAACCATTGCAAAATCTAGCACTGATTTTATAAAATTGGTGCTAACCAAAACACCGGTGCTAAATCTAGCATCGGTTTTATAAAATTGGTGCTACCCAAAAAATGGTGCTAACTCTAACACCGGTTTCTCAAAAACCAGTAAAAACATTTCACCGGCTACTTAGGCACCAATTTTTTGGACCCCCAAAAATCGGTGCTAGACTTTCGAAAAACCGGTGCTAGAGGGGCAGTCCTCTGGTAGTGTAGGGTCCATTTTAGCCCATTGATAACCTCTGTTCGATGACCAGTAGATATAAAGCCACCAGAGGGGCTTAATAAATATGGTGGTTATTCAGACCCTAGATAGTTTATTCAAATATTTCTAAGTCTAATCAACTCATAGGATTTCGATGAGAGGTTGACATTTAAGCTTGTAGGGAGTTATCTTCGAGGGAAAGACCAAGAATAGTTCAAAAAGTTACCTAGGGTTTTTCTTTACTCTTACCGAGATTTCAATGGAACCCTTATAAGCTAGTATGTATAGAACAAGAAGTTCACTAAGACGTTACCTAAATTGTACCTAACCAAACAGAAACCAAGGGAAACTACTGAGGCATTCTTTCACAGATATGTGGATGAAAGTTTCAGAGTAGAGGAAAGTACAGAGAACGAAGTAATCCAAGGGTACTTGATATGAATGCAGGTTGTGGAGTTATACAAGAAGTAAACTACCAACACCCCTCTAACCCTCCAAAAGCTTCAGGAGGTCGTTGAGCAGTACTCAAAGGTAGAGGAGGCTGCCAAAAGAAAGAGAGAATACTTGGTGGAGAAATATGGAAAAACTAATGCTCCTCGTGGGAAGAAGTCAGTCAGGATAGCTATGCCGAGTTTTCAAAGGTATACGCCCATGGGTAGATCTCCTACATAAACTTTGAGCATCATTGAGGTATGTTTCAGGAACCTCCACCGATGAGAGTTTGACCAGGGAAATGGCAACAAGAAGAGCCTCAACCAAATATTTTGATCATCACAAGGATTATGACCGTGATAGGGCGATTATAGCCATCTCAAGATGGATATTGAAAGGTGTGCAAGAGAAGTTATACTTCGAGGTTTAGGGCCACGACTGGAAAAATATAAACCCCCAAGACCAAAAAACGAACATCGATATTGGAAGCCATATAGGAGAAATCGAACTTATAGAGGCAGGGTTAACAATGAACCTCGAGATCAGGGTCAGGAAATATGGGAGGAGAGACCCCGCGATCAACCTTCTTAGAATCAGAAGAACAAAATTGGGGATAATCTAGCAATCCATAGAGTGATTAACGTGATTGTGGGGGAAATGTCTTCAAATAAAGTTATGAAGGCAGGTTCACGTCACATTCCTACTGGAGAGCCGCAACATAAGAGACTATGAGCGGATGAGATGATAACATTTTTGGAGGCAGATGCGGTGCCAAATCAAACTCCACATGCCGAGCCCATACCGGTTTCTGCTTTTACTAGGAACTCCTTGTTGAAGGGAGTGTTCATTGATGATGGAAGTGGTGTTAAGGTAATGTTTGCAAACTTCTTTGGCCAGCTAGATATAGGCCGCAACAATTTGAGAAAGTCTGCTTCACCATTGTCTGGTTTCACGGGAAAAACTGTATTTCCTTTGGGAGAGATCACTTTGTTGGTACAGATAGCTGATGGGGACAAATGGGTGATGATAGACTATAATTTCACAGTCATCGATGCATACTCCCCCTACAATGTGATCCTTGGAAGGCTATTGATGTGCCAAGCTTAGGCTGTGTGGTCACCCTAACATTTGATGATGAAGTTTCCTATCAATAAGAGGATAGATACCATTCGAGAAGATCAGGTGGTAGCTAAGAACAATAATTTGAAAGTAATGAAGGGAGTAAGGAAGATGAGAGATGTGGCATCATTACATTGAGAGGTTGGTCCAGCTGATTAATAACAACTACTCATCCAAGATTGGGGCATAACAGTAGTAGGAAAGTTAATGCCTGAAGATGTTAAGGAGAAGTTAAGAATTATGCTCAATGGATATGGTGATGTATTCTCTTAGAGCACCTCTAATCTTACCGGAGTGGCTTCGAAGCGTGTAATTCGTAAACAAAATATAGATCCTTCGAGAAAGCCAGTTAAACAGAGGAGAAGAATGTTTTCCCCAAAGAGAGCAAAGGCGATCAAGGTGGAGGTAGAGATGTTTCTTAAGGCAGAGGTCATCGAGGAGGTGCTTTAACCAGAATGGCTTGCTAATACGGTGATGGTTCACGATGGAGCTTGGTGGATATGCATTTACTTCACTGTTCTAAATAAATGTTTCCCCAAAGACAACTATCTTTTACCACCAATCAATAAGTTGGTGGAAGCCATAGTAGGATATCAACACCTGGCCTTCTCCGATGCTCATAAGGGATACCACCAAATATTGATGACGGAGGAGGATACATTTATTACTGATGTGGGAATATTTTGTTATAAAAAGATGTCGGTTGGTCTTAAGAATGCAAGAGCAACTTACCGACAATTGGTGGATAAGCTATTCAATAAGCATATAGTCAAAAAGACGGAGATATATGTGGATGATATGATTGTAAAGAGAAGAAATCATAATCAATTTTTGGTAGATTTAAATGAAACATTTGAGGAGGTTTGAGGTGCGAAATTAAAGTTGAATACAGCTAAATCTGCGTTCGGAGTAGGGGCTATAAAATTCCCTAGGTTTTTGGTGTCTGAGAGGGGTATTGAGGTCAATCCTAAGAAGGTTGAGGCTTTGGTGAAGATGGGAAGTCCACAGATGTTGAAGGATGTACAAAAGCTTATCGGGTCTTCGACATCCCTTAGTCGGTTCCTATCAAAGGGGCTAGAAAAGAACTTGCCTTTGTTTGATGTGCTATGGAGAGCTAAGAAGTTCGAGTGGACTGAAAAGTGCGAGGAGGCGTTAAAGCAGCTGAAGGAACACCTTCGAGTCTTACCAACACTCATGAAGTCGAAAAGGGGCGAGGTCTTGTATCTTTAAATTTTGCTTCCTCCCTAGATATTAGTGTTGTTCTAGTGAAGGAAAAGTAAGTTCATAAACATGCAATATATTTTGTGAGTCGGGCGCTGCAGGTACCTAAGACAAGGTACACAACCATCGAGAGGTTAATTATGGTACTGCTTCATGCGGCACAAAGGTTATGTCCTTATTTCCAAGGGCATACCATATTTTTTCTTACTAATCATCCAATCAATCTGATCCTGGTAAAGCCAGAAGTCTCAGAGAGGATGATGAAATGGGTCATTGAGCTAGGAGAGCAAGATATTTCAGCGGAGAAGAGCAATCAAAGGTCAAGCCCTCGCAGATTTTATAGTGGAGATCAAGGAGCCTATCGAATTGAGTGGGTATGTTCATAATAGTGATGTATGGAAACTATATGTGGATGGTTCTTTACACTCGGGGGGAGTGGGGCAGCAATGTTGCTCACTAGCCCTGAAGGCAAGGATTACCCATATGTACTGTACTTTGCATTCAAAGCCACTAACAATGAAGTTGAGAGTGAAGCATTGATTACAGGACTTCACATGGCTATAGAACTCAAAGTTGAGAACTTGGAGATGACTCACAGATTGTAGTTGAGCAATCAAGGGGGAATACAAGGTTAGAAAACACATTTTTAGCGATATTTGGAGGTAGTGAAACCTTTGTAAAATGTCTTTTGAATCTACTCCTTGACACAAGTTCCGAGAGAGGAGAACCATAAAGCAGATGCAATAAGCAAGCTTGCTTCATCAGATATTGGGATTCAATCCCAAAAGTAATTACTAATGGAAACCTTGAGTAAGCACAGTTTCAAGGAATAATCGGTGATGGTCCTTGAAGAGGGAGAATATTGGATGTCACCTATTATCAGTTACCTTGAATATGGGGTTCTTCCAGAGGGTACAATTGAAGCAAGAAAGATAAGGTTGAAAGCTCTAAGGCCATGTGTTGCGGGATGGAGTTTTGTATCAGAGAGGTCATCTCTAGTCATTGCTTCGAGTGTCACTCCTTATGAAGCTGATTATTTGATTAGAGAGATTCATGAAGGTATATGTGGTAGCAATCAGGGGGATTTATCTATGGTGAGAAGGCTCATTCAAGCCGGATATCATTGGCCTATGATGTTCGATGATGCCAATAGGTACATTCAAGCCTTCCATCAGTGCTAGAGACATGAGCCGATCATTCATATTCCGCAGCAGGAGATGATGAATATACACTCATGCCCATTTGAGAAGTGGTGGATTGATCTTGTAGAACCTTTTTTAGAGGCTCCGTAACAGTTCAGGTATCTTATTGTAGCGATCAACTATTTCACAGAGTGGGTCGAGGCATAACCATAGAAAAATATGAAGGGGAAGTCCGTAATTGTATTTTTCTAGAATAACATTATTTGTCACTTTGGTATTCCAGAAAATATATTAACCGATAATGAGACAAAGTTTTCTCATGATCAATTCAAAAGGTTGTGTGAGGAATACAAGATTCAACAGAAGGTAACAATTGTATATCATCCACAACTGAATGGTCAAGTTGAGGTCACTAATCATACCATTGTTTCTGGCATCCAATCAAGGATCGAGAGGGCTGGGGTGAATTGGATTTTCGAGTTGCTTGATGTTTTGTGGGCCTATCGAACGGCTAAATTTTTTTCCATGGGAGAAACACCATATAGCTTAGTTTATGGTTATGAGGTTGTGATCCCCGTAGAAATTGGATAACCAAGCCCGAGGGTGATAGATGTTTTCTAAGGAGAATCTAATGAGGACAATCACCTTATGGACCTCAAACTGGTAGGAGAAATTTAAGTGTTATCATGATCGAAGGGTTCGAAAGGCCCTGTTTAGCCCAGGAGATCTGGTTATGAGGAAAAATGAGAAGGGTCAACGTGAACCTGATGGGAAGTTGGATGCAAACTAGGATGAACCCTACAAAATTACTGAAGCATATCCAAGAGGTAGTTACACCCTCGAAGGTATGAACAGTGGAATATCGTCAATTTGCAAATATATTAACAACTTTGAAGGAGCCAGTCTATGGACAGATGTATGTCGAAACGCTGCATCTAGGGTTAGATTTTTATGGTGTATGTTGAAACGCTGGAATGATGGTCAAAATTGTACATGTATTTTGAAATTATGCATCGATATTTAGAATTGTATGATGTACATTGAAACGCTGCATCAAGAAAAAGAATTATATGAAGTGTGTTGAAACGCTGCATCAGGGTTTGTCGTCATGTGCTACATCCTAATTTATCTTTGTCTCAAATTTATATGCCTTACGCTGTAACTAATTAAGAAAACATGAAATATGAAACACTGCAATTGGCTCTTATATTATACATTTCATGTTGAAACACAATAATTGTCTCACATAATTAAACATTGTTATAATAATCAAGAATCGAACACATTAATTTTAAAAAATAAATTCAAGCGGGAGTTTTATTGTACATTACAACTTAGATGAATACACAACATTCCCATAGCCGCTGAAGGCTTCTAGGAACTATATTTCCTAATTTCTCTTCTAGCTGCTCGACTTCTTCAATTTTAACGCCTATCGCCCGTGGAAAGTCACGAGTTTGTTCTTCTTCGGGATACTAGGAAGGATTGAATGTGTCTTGGATACGAGGATGTTTTAGATTGAGACCTACTTGGTCGCCATCTTCTAGATCATTCATTCGCAAATCATCAGCTTGTGCACTTCTTTACTACCAGAAGTTTTTGTCTTCCCCGTATTCTTAAAAGATGTGTGAGCCTTCAATGACTTATGGGAATTATTATTCTTTTTAACCTTTAAAGTACCGACTGAAGATGCTCTCGACTCCATATGCAAGAACGTGTCCAAAGGAATTAATTTAGCCATTCTGTTATGGCCTTATACACTTCATTTTCACCGGTATCCCCTCGGTGAATACCTTGCAATTAATGACCCAATTGTTCATAGCTTTGAGTAGAAAACCACGAATATCTTCAATAAGTTTAGGGCGGAGAATGCCATGATATAGCCCGTGCGCTCGAAGACTATCAGCATAAACCTTGATGGTGGCCTTTAATTCTTTGTTTTCCGCTTCTAGTTGAGTTTTCTTGACAGCTAGGGAATCACATAACTCAGATTTTTCTTTGAGAATTTTAGTTAGCCTGCCAACCTCCAAAAGAGTAATTTCATGTTTCCCAACCACATGACCAACCTTGGCTTTATACTTGTATGCTTTGTTTGGGCTAATGTTAAGCTGAGTTTGTTATATTGGCAGTCTCTTAGCATTCTCAAGGCATTGAACGAGGGACCCATATTGACACATTATTTCATGAATAGTATCTTGATAACTCCTCTCAGCAGGATCTCAGTTATCAACAACCTCGAGAGGTATAAACCCATAATATATACTTTCCTCGAGATCCTTTAAAAGGATTCGTATTGTAGGATGGTTACCACTCTGCCAAGACTTTAGCTCAACATTCTTTTCATATAGTTCCTTTAGAACCTTCTGCATTGAGGGATTGATGATATCATTCCAGGAGTATAACTTTGTGTTGTATTTGTCCAAGTCCAATATCATCTTCATCATCATATCTTCTATAGCTAGCTTTATCTAATTCTACTTTGGTTTTAAAGAATTCTTTGCCTGGGCTTTATGATTCTTTCTTTAGAACATTAAGCTACGAAGATAGGAAAATATCCAAATTAAGGAAGGAATATATCTCATTAATAAGAGAATCTTCTAAATACAGAAGAAGGCTTCGAAGCAAATTACAAAAGTTACCCTACCCTAGAGGAATTCTCTCCTTTTTCATTAACGGTCGGGGTTGCTTCATTAGAGATCATATTTTCTGTCTCCAATCACCTTGTGTTTTTCCTTCTTAGTTGTCCCATCGAGGGGAAGAGCACGAAGACTTTCTGCAGTATAAAACCACTTCGATTCATAAAGTCTAGAAAAGCAAAATTAAGACCTCCATCTTTGATCGCTTCCTCCCACTTTTAGGTCAAGTTGTCATTGAAATTTTTAGGCGCTAGCAGGTGAATGGGGATGAGTTCTAGCATAATCTCATCATTGATCATGGAATTGCAGCCAAGGTCCTTCGCAATCTCGAGAAGATCATAGAAGAGGCCATAGAGTTCTGGTGCTTTCATTAATTTATCTTTGAAAGCCTCAAGCAATGATGCTTAAGCCTCGGGGTAGCTAATCCTTTGTATAGCTCTGCTTTTTCAAGAGCAATATTTTTCCTCTCCTTCTCGAGATTGAAATGCTCTCCTTTGCCTCCTTGAGTTCCTTCCTCAAGAGGATCAGCTCAGCATCTTTATCCTAAGCTTCGAGGTTCCTTTGTTGCATATCCTTATGCAATTTCCCTTGTTTGGCACCCAATACTCCCAAGAAGGAGGAAATGGAGAAAGGAGGTGACTCAAAATGCTGCGATATCTGATATATATATATATATATATATACACAAAGGAGAGAAAGGAAGAGATAAGAGATTAGACAAGTTTGAGATAAGAGATAAGACAAGTTTGAGGGTGTTAACAAACCTCAAGATCTTCAACTAAATCTCCCAAAAGTGTTTTATCTTAGACAGGACCATCCGAAGGGTTTAAGAGAGCTATTATTGAATGAAGAATAGGAATTCTAGGTGTGTGATCATCCCCCCCCCCTTTATTCTCAACATTTAGAAATTATAGAGAGCTATCATTGGTGGGTATTAGGAATTCTAGGCGTGTGATCATTTTCACCCTTTTGAGCTTATCATTAGTGGTTTACGTGTCCTTACCTTTTGCAATGGTATTAGAAAAAACCTAGGGAGGATTACCAGGATTGCCTTTGGTGCGTCGACCATCTTTATTCAAGGAATTACCAAGACCCACTGCAAGTAATAAAATATAGAGCTAGAAACAGAAAAATAAAAGAAGATATGCAAAGCATAAATTCTATTACTAAGACACCTTCGAGGACTTCCGAAGGTCAGAATTTTGGGAATTAATCTCTAGAGGAGGTTCTCGAATGAGTTTCTTAAGGCTTGGTTGTGAGATATTTCCCTTTTTGGTAGCTCTTTGTTGTTTCTTTCCTCTTTCGGAGCCACCTTCATTAACTAGGCATTGTAACTTCTCTAAACTTTTGCATTCAAGCTTCTGGTAGACAAACTTGTTATAAATTTCAGGCAACCAAATAAAGCCAACAACTTAAAGCTCAATGTTAAAATTCTTGTAATCAATTAACGTGGTTAGTAGGTGGTTCTTAGCGTCCTTGAGATCTGTAGGGAAAACATATTTCTTTCCTTTCAAGGACTCGACCACCACATTTTGATTCCACTTGGGGACCTTATACCTTTAACTGCAGTCAAAGTTGAACGCTCTATCTTTCCACCCTGGCGAATTGGAAGGGGTGGTGAAGGCCTTCTAATTCGTCCATCTACTAGCAAAGGTAATAATAGTATTTTTCTTGTTCACACTATATGTCACACTGTATAATGAGCGAGGTAACATATATTTGGGTTTAATATCTAGCTCATCACATCTTGTCGTGAACATCATGATAATTACTATCACATTCGGGTGAAAATGTACCAGATTAACTCTGAAGTCTCTAAGAAGCTTCAAAAGTAAAGAGGGGAAGGGGAAGCAGAGCCCTGATTGGATGTGTTTACGATAGATGGCTGACATTCCAGCTGGTAGGTTTGCGAGAGACTCTCCTACACCTAAAGGGAGTAAATTGACGTCAGGAGGGATTCTCTGACCAAGAGGAATCGTAGATAAAAGCTTCAAGACTGCCTTCTATCCTCAGAAACATCTTCAACATCTTAAGCCTTAGAAGATATACTTCCATCATCAACTGTCTCATGTTCATTAGCAGGGGTCTCATTCGAGGATGCTCCATCTTCTTCGGCCTTAGGGGTAGACTTATTTGGAGGATATTGCTTTTGGACACCTTTGTTATTCCTCGAAGATACCTTTGTAGAAGCTTCACCCTGGTTTAATAGAATCTAGAGTTCTATTCTCCCTATTGCGGGTGAAACCCTCAAGGGACGCTTTCCTTTACCAACCACCCAAAGAATAGGAATTTTTCTAGGAGGCATATCGGTGATCACAAATCTGTCGGGATTATAGTCTATATAGCTAATCTCATCAACTTCGGCATTGGGATCTTATCAGAATTCCCGATTCTTCATATTTAGAACCTGACTCCTCCATTCAGGGTAAGTGAATCCTCTTTTCTTCCGACCAATCTTATTGACTAAACCCCTCTCATCAGAAATCTTACCGGGATTAGAAGAGCCAGGAGCCATTAAGGAAAAATGGGAAAATTAAGAATGGAGAGGAAACTGAAACTTACTTGTTAAGAATAAATAGAGTAGTGGAAATGGCTAAGAAAAGTCTATGTGTTGATAATTTCCTTTTCAAATAACTTGTGAATAAAATGAGGGGAATTTAAGCCAAGGGACATTTATGAAGGCTGAAACGGCTGCTGGATAATGATTATCTCGAAAAACTGAAAAGTTGAAAAGGCGTGAAAATATTATGATATCTTCCATAAAAAATGTCATCCATGCATTTTTTCCAAAAAGAAACGAAATGCTCGTCCTTACAATTATTGAAAAGGCCTGGTTGATAAAACTAAACATCACTTCGAGGTTCAAAAATTGTTCCAAAGACTAAGGGATCTCGAGACATCATATCGAGACTTGATCTTATGATTGAGTGATCTCGAGAATAATATCTCGAGTACTCCTAGACTTGAATCTTTTGGTCAATATTATTGAGGTATTTCAAGCACTTCCATACCTTGAGCACTTCTAGATCTCGAGCGCTTCTTGGCCTCGAAGATATCTATGGTTTTCTAGGAGTTTTTTATGATGGTCTAATCTAATAAGCCCAAATAAAATGTTGGCCTATTTCAGCCCTGCAAGTATTAGAGAAACGGTCAGCAGCATGACCGTATTTATTGGCATTTAGTGTGTCATAGAGAAGTTAATTTATACACAAATACTAACAGGGTTATTCAAATATAAATACAAGGTATCCTTACATTTTAGTATTCATTTTCATTCTCATATGGTATTCATACAATATACTGACTTTGGTATTGGAGAGTTTTTCCCCGAAACACTCCAGATTTTGTTCTTTGCAGACCGCGACCACGAAACTTGTGTTGCAGTTCGATCGGTTTCGAGATGCATCAGAAGAAAACAATCTATGACCACTATGCAACAAAGGTGTTAATGGCGATTTCTACCCTAGGTTCTTTAGAGCTATTGCTTTGAAATTAAGGGTTCAACTTTTACCAAAAATGCAAAAATATGGGAGAGGGGAGAATTAATTACGTAATTAGAGGTCGATTTAGGGGGGTTTTTTCTTTCTTTTTAATTTTTTTTAAAAGAAACTATGTTTACATGGCCCTTGATTATCCTACACGAGGATCCTAAGCTACGCGCACTCAACAAGTTGCGACACTTTCGAGTTCGTTAATTAATTACTTCCACTTCTTTTTAGCAGCCATTATGGTTCGCTTTTTTGCCCAATTAAATAAGGTGTCCATCAGAAATGTGAACTTATAAAGATGCTGCAAAAGGAGTTGTGAAAATTTAAAAAAGACCAAACTAAGGGCTCCAGTTCATTATTCTCAAATGATGACAATGTACAAATCATATTAAACAATTAGAGATAGCCCTTTATGATTAATATAGTGGAAATGTATGGTGTGGATATATACTTGAAAAGGACTTTTCTATTGCCTAATGTTGATTGAATTAGTATCATAATCATGATAGGCAATCATATCTATTGCTAATGCGAAAAGGAAATTAGTGACACCAATTGAGATATTAGAGTCCTTATCACAAATTAGTGGTCAAGCTGTATAGGAAGTGATGACAATTGACAAGTATCCGTTTAGTTTGTGCTGAGTGAAAAAGATCTTGTTTTTTTATGAGCCGTGTGTAAGAAATTAATTTAAAGGGCAAAATGCATTTATACCTTCCGATTCTCTGGTTAATTCACATATATTTCTAATATTTTGAAAGTGTATTTGTACTCCTAAATTAGTTGTTAATTAAAAATTTATACCCTTTTTGCCTGAGTTTAGCGTTGAATTTTTGTTTTCCGGTGTTGACCAATATTGAAATTACCAAATAACCTTCACTTGATTTTATAAAGTTGAGAACCAGTTTACCCTCCATTGAAGTGGCGCCCGCTCTTCATCAAAATCAATATTAGTTCCCGTTTGCAGCAGCTCCGACTCCGTGTCGTGCCGCCACATTGATCTGAAAACCTTGCACATTCTTCTAAATTCTCTTCGTCACGTTTCTGTGCATCTTTATCACATTTTTGGGTATCTCATTTCTCTTCAGCAAGGGCATCTTCCTCTCATTTCCCACACCACCCTGCCACCGCTACGACGCCGCACTGCCACACCCCCACCGCAACCCCAAAGCTCTAGCACCCCCTCACCGCAGCCCCCGTCATACACACCACCACACTATGCCACCACGCACCTTCCATCACCACTGTCCTCACAACCTTGCCTCCACTATGACGCCGCCTTGCCACATCCCCACC
>JAULKM010021354.1:0-30400 GCA_032355605.1 Rubia tinctorum
CGGCGGTCAATCCCCCCCGGAGAGTTAGGGTTTTGCTGTTTTAGTGAGAGGGGGGAGTGTATGTCTTAGAGAGAGGATGTTGAAACTAACATAGTAAAACATCTTACTAAAATAATAAAAGATTTATCAAGTTAAATTAGTTTAACATCAAATAAAATTACTGAATTTAAATATTAAAACATCAAATAAAAATATTTAAACATCGAATAAAAGCACTAAAAACGCAAATTAAATTAGAATGGTTATAAATTAAAATAAAAAATTAAATTAGAATGTTTAAATATTAAATAAAATATAAAAATAAACTTCAAATTATAATGGTTAAACATCAAATAAAAATACTAAAAAATACATTAAAATTAAATAGTTAAACATCAAATATAAATAATTAAACATCAAATAGAAACATTTAAAACACGCTTCAAAATAGTTAACAATCAAATAAAAAACCTAAATATACACATCAAAATTTAAATGGTTAAACATGAAATCAAAATAATCAGACATCAAATGAAAACATTAAAAATACACATCTAAATAGTTGAATATCAAGTATGGACACTAAATATACATATCAAAACTTAACTCTTTCGTTAAATTGAAAAATATCACAAGGTTTGGTTAAAACATCAATTACTGAAAATGAAACATCAAATCCGAAACTCGCGCATAGCGAGAAAATGGGTATAGAAAGTTGATTTGCAAATTTCTCCGACCCGGGTCTTGATCCGCGAGATTCTTATGACACAGAATAATTAATTCCCCAATTATTTATGTCTAGCACCCCAAAAAGTGGTATTTGCACCCAGATCCCTCATTCCTCTCCCAAACTTTCTTTAATTATATTTGGAACCCCATCTCTAATTAAATTTGATCATATTGCACATTAATTCTTGGTTTCACTGCGAGACAGTCTCGCACAAGATTTTGTCAAAATTCAATTCGTCGCATTAACTTTTTTTTCTTTTCTATTTTACGATAATGAACCTTTAATTTAATTTAGTTAAGTATTTCTTTCATGTAAATTAATCAAAACAATTACAAAATGACCAATAAAACTGTAGAATTAAAGTTTATAGTCCAAAGGGATTGAGTGAAAATTCCAACTCAACATCAGATATCAGATAACTAGACATCAACAGACCAAAATAATTATACTTAAGTATAGATAATTTCGTGTGCCTAACAGGCAATACATAAGTTAAACAGTTTTAACTATTAATTAATAACCGTTAAAAGGTAATTTATTTAAAAAAAAAATATATGGTATATTTAGAGGAAAAATAGAAGCTTGTCTCAATTTGCTTTCCAAAGTTAACCATGTAAAGTCCATATTTTAGTTAATTGGCAATGTTTGGAAATTATGCAGATATGAATAGTTTGTGTCGAAACATCGAAAAAGGAAATCCGTGTGATATAAGAAAATTTGTGAAGAAATCCACAGTGAAATATTTTGTCCAAGACTGAGATTGAAGAATATAACGATTCCTAAATTTATGCGATTGGATTGGATTTATGGAAATTGAAATTGATTTGGTATTATTTTTTTCGCAAAAGGATTTGGTTTGATTGGCTGGAATTTATTTTAATTACTTTTTAAAGGATTGGATTTGATAATTCTTATCTCCAAGTAATTTGAGTATGATCAGAATTAGAGATAGAAAAAGAATTATTCTGGCACAAAAATTGATGTGTGCTCTAGTATAAATATAAGACAATATTGGCTGAGCTACTAACGGTTTCAATTGAACAATATCTGCATCCTGATTTTTGTATTCCTTAAGAAGTGCTCCAGAGCTTTCGTCTGTGTTCCAACATGATCATAACCCATTGATTGATTTCAGAATCATATACCTTAATTCCTCGAAAGGAGAAGATCCAGCGTCGAAGAGATTCGAGGTTAGAGAGAGTCTGATCAAGGCAGATCGGAAGCAAGGGGAGTTTGCAAAATCTACGTGTTATAATAAGATAAGATAAGCATAATTGTATGGTGTATTTTGTACTATATCTTTATGATTTGTTTAAAAAATTTAACTGAGTCAGGCCCCGCAGATGTTGGTGAATTTCACCGAACTGCTTAACCAAGCCTTGAGTGTTCACGCTTTAAATTATTGCATACCTGATTAGATAAGTTATGTTGGAACATGTTAGTAATTATTGAATAAATTAGTAAAACCAAATTTTATTTGGTATCAGAGTTAAGTTACTTATTCTTACCTTGATTGTGTTAAGGAAAATGTATCTAGTTTTACCAATGATGAACAAAGAAGGAGCTTCTAGGTCTTGGTCACCACTGCTGGAAGGAACAAACTATGACTACTGGAAGACACACATGAGAGTTTTCATAAACTCATTGGATGAACTGGCGTGACATTGTGTTGAAATAGAATGGAATCCACTAACTGAGAGCACTATGGAAACAAGTTCAAAAGAAGGAGAATCTAGCTTGAAGGAAGAAAACTCAAAACAAAGTTATAGTAGGCTACAACTGAACTGAAGATGTCAATGAAAAATTCCAAAGCATTAAATGCTATCTTCACGAAAGTGGATGAAAATCAGCTTAAACTCATCTCTACATGCCATCAAGCAAAGAAAACATGATATATCCTGCAAATGGTGCATGAAGGAACAAGTCATGTACGTGAATCTAAACTACATATGTTGGTCACAAAGTTCAAAGAATTAAAGACGGAGGAGGATGATACTATTGCTATGTTTAATGGAAAATTGAGAGACATCACCAATATGGCATATCAACTTGGAAAAATCTCCAAGGTGTCCAAACTAGTGAAAAGACCTTGAGATTACCCCCTTAAATATTTTCTATGAAACTTGCAGCAATAGAAGAAGCAATAGATGTGGCCACCATGAATCTAGATGAATTAATGGGATTGTTGTTAACCTATGAGATAACATTGGAATAGCCTAAAAAGAAAGTGCAAAAGGTGTTTGTTTTTAAGACCTTGTTGTTAAAGATCACTCATGAATCTGACAGTGATGATGGTAGTGAAGAACTTGCACTTATCACCAAGAATTTCTCAATAATGCTGAAGAAAGTGGTTAATAAAAAAATCTCAAAAAAATTCCGGAGGTAATAGACCTTGGCCTCAAGACCTTGGTAACAATTGTGGAATACAAATGGAACAAACCAATCGGCTATTCTCGAGAAATCAGAGTGGTGAAACCAGACAGCCGGAAAGGATTCAATGTAGAGAATGTGAGGGATATGGACATATCCAGGCTAAACATGCCAAATACTCAAAAGAAGCAAGAGAGATCATATGTAACTTCATAGAGTGAAGATGAAGAAGAGGAGAAAGAAGAAAAGGAACTTACTAGCAATTATGTAGTATTAAGAGCAAAATTTCTTGATGTATCAGAAACCGAAGATACATGTTCCAACATGGAAAAGACTGGCAAGGCGGTATGTTCCAACATAGAAAAATTAGATTCTTTCAACTCCTCTAGTGATGATGAAGGTCATGCTGTAAAGATGTCTACACAACTTATGAGAATATGTATGAGATGTAGCTGAAAGTTGTTGACTCAAATAAAGCTTTGAAAATAGAGAAAAATCAAAGAAGAAGTTGCTAGTACTTCTGGTCATAGAACTCAGAAGAGAGATTGAATAGTTGAAATTAAATCCATGTTCAACAACTACAAGTGCTGAAATGGCTGAGGTAACTATCATCAAGTTAAACACTAGAAATGCGAAACTAGATGATATACTGACTGTGGGTAAGAACTTCGAAAACAATAAGACATATGCTATGATAAACCATCGAGCACCACTATGGACTTCAAATCAGCGGTTCAAGATATGAAGAGAAAATTGATAAAAACACGGCAACACAAACCTATTATTTGTAGCTATTGTGCCTATTAAGGCCATACTGAGGATCATTGTTTTGAATTACACAAATACATCATGAATGGATGACAACTTTCTACATGTTCCATCATAGATGATGCCCAACTATTAAAGATGGTCAGAAGGGTATGGATTCCTAAACACACAAATTCATGTCTTATTGCTCACATTCCTCTTATTGCACACTCTAGAGACTCGTGGTACTTTCATAGTTGGTGTTCTAGACATATAACTGGGACACGAGAGAGTATTTGACAAAGACCAAACTATACGATGGTGGATTTTTTTACGTTTGGTGATGGAAATAAGAGCTGAGTAGTTGGAAAGGGTGAACAGTAGAAGATTTGAAGGATGGTTTTTTGAGTATCAGTCAGTTGTGTGACGACAATATGGCCGCGGAGTTTTATAAAGACAAATGCATAGTGAAACATGGAAAAGATAAAGTACTGTCTAGAATTCAATCTTCTGATAATTTTTACTTGTTGGAACAAGAGGTGAAATGTCTAAGCTCTAAAAAAATGAAGGAATAATGTAGCACATGAAGCTTGGACACATTGACTATAAAACTATGATGAAAATTGCAAACTTGAAAGCAATATATACGAGGTATGAGTACACTCACTGACAAAAAAAGGAACTGTGTGCGGACCATGTCAACAAGGTAAAAGAATTTGATCACCACACTCAATAGTTTAGTATATCACCCCCTCAAGAACACTTGAACTACTACATATGGATTTTATGGGTCCAGTAGTGGCAAGAAATATATATTTGTGTGTGTTGACGATTTCTCCAGGTATACTTGGGTGGTGTTTCTTATAGAAAATTTGGATACTATAGAGGTTTTCTAAAGTTTGGTGATCAAATTATAGATGGAGAAAGGAAGTCCAGTTGGAAAGATTATTAGAATCCGCAGTGATCACGGCAGGGAATTTGAAAACTCTCAGTTTAGTGATTTCTGTGATGAACTTGGTATTTAGCACGAATTCTCCGCACTGATAACACCTCAACATAATGGAATTTTGGAAAGAGAGAACATGACTCTACATGAAATGGCTTGAGTCATACTTGCAGGAAAAAGGTATTAATAAGAAATGGTGAGCAGAAGCCATCAATACAGCTTGCTACATAATAAACTGAGTTTACCTCTGTCCATTTACGATTAAGACGTCCTATGAAATCTAGAAGGGCAGGAAGCCAAATGTCTCACACTTTCATGTGTTTGGAAGCAAGTATTATATTCTCGGAGATAGAGAGCAACTGGCAAAGTTTGACGGCAGTAATGATGTTGGAATATTTCTGGGATATTTTATGAACAGTCGTGCTTATATGATGTAAAATATTCATAAAAATACCTTTATGGAATCCATAAATGTCATCACAGATGATTTTGATGATAAACAGGTATAAGGTGCAGGAGATGATAAACCTGGTTAAGACCATGTTCTAACATATAGCAGTCCGCCTAACCAACCAATCGATGTTGGAATATTACAGTCCTGATTACAATGCTTCATCTCTGTGATTGAACAAAAAAATAACAAAGAAGCATTACTTGATGAATATTGGATTGTGACAATGCAAGAGGAACTTGGTCAATTTGAATGCAATGATGTATGGTATCTCACACCTCGTTCTAAAGGTTCAGATGTTATTGGCACCAAGTAGATATTTAAGAACAAATCTGATGTTGATGGCTATATTACTTGGAATAAAGCAAGGCTAATTGCTCGGGGTTATACTCAGGTTGAAGGATTTTATTTTGATGAGATATTCGCACAATTTTCCATGTTAGAATCTATTCGGATTTACTTGCTATTTCTTGCACAGTGAATTTTACGCTTTACCAGATGGATGTCAAAAATTATTTCCTGAATGGCGCGATTAACGAAGAAGTGTACTTGGAATAACCTAAAGGATTTTAGGATCCTCACTATCCACTTCATGTGTATCAACTCAAGAAGGCACTGTATGGACTTAAACAAGCACCAATTGTGTGGTATTAGCGACTCACTACATTTATTATTAAGATCAGCTATCTTAAAGGGGGAGTAGATCAGACCTTGTTTGTGTTTAACAAATCATCAAATATTTTGATTGCTTAAATTTATGTTGATGATATTGTGTTTGACTCTACTTCACCATTTATGGTAAATGATTTTGTAACTTTGATGCGGGATGAATTTGAGATGAGTATGGTTGGAGAACTCACTTATTTTCAAGGAATTCAGGTTAAACAAGGAAAGAGTGGCATGTTTATAAATCAAAGTAAATATGCCTTGAATTTGGTGACGAGGTTTGGACTGAGTATTTCTCGAGCTGTACGAACACCAATGTGGGCTACTGAAAAATTGTCGAAGGATGAGAAACGGGTTAGAGTTGATCACAAATTATATAGGAGTATGATTGGGAGTTTTGTGTAACTTACAGCAAGTCGGCCAAACATATGTTTCAGCATAGAAGTATGTGTAAGATTTCAGGCTTCTAAGAAATCTCACTTGATTGTAGTCAAAAGGATAATTTGATATATTAGTGGGACTTGTGAGTATGGAATATGGTATTATAAAAATCAAGACTCTCATCTAGTTGGCTATAGTGATTCTGATTGGGCTGGTAATGCAGATGCTCGTAAAAGCACTACTGGTGGATGTTTCTTTATTAGTACAAATATGGTGTTTTGCTATAGCAAGGAAAAAATTCAATTTCTTTATCAACTGCCCAAACTGAGTATCTTGCTGCTGGAATTTCTTTTGCACAATTATTGTGGATGAAGCAAATGCTGGATGATTATGGAATTAAAGAATGACCTCTAAAGGTATTATTTGACAACAAGAGTTCAATTGATATATAAAAAAAATCCAGTTTAGCATTCTCGAACAAAACATATTGATATAAGGCATCAATTATTTGAGATCGGGTTGAAAGGAAGGAAGTGGTGGCTGTCTATGTTCCAACATCAGTGCAATTTGCAGACATTTTTACTAAACCATTGGACACTGCAACATTTGAACTCCTCAGACTACACTTAGGTTTATTTTGTGTTTGCGGTATTTCTTTTATCAGCTTTTATTTAGTTATAGTTTTTTTTTGGTAAATAAATTCAAAATAATAAAAAAATTAGAAAAGAGAAAAAGGAGAACAACAAAAATTTGGAGGAAGAAGTAGGCATGTTTGAAGTTGGAGACTTTATTTGATATGATGGCTGGAAGGTGAAAAGAAGTAATCATGCCCTTGAAAAGAGAAAAGGTGCGGGTGCAGTTATTGAGAAAAGGGAAAGTAAATATATTCAAAATTTTACCTATCCATCTTCCTTCTCTCTATTCCTTATTCCCGCAACCATTCTCTCAAAATTCTTGCTATATTCTTAAAATTGTGGGGATTATGTGTTTGGATTTTTCATAATAAAACCCTAAGGAGAAAAGGTTATAAGAGGTTAGGATTCTCAAATCCAAAGAAATTTCAATTGCCGATCTCACCACTAGCATTCAACATGGAGAAAAGCAAATATTTCAAAAAATTGTTTAGAGATGCTGAGAAGGAGTTCAATCTTACTGAGAGCTTAATGTTGGAACCCTATGGCGGCATTCCAGAACCAAGAGTAGAGTTTGTCTCCTCAGTATGGCCAGGACATGCTTCCCCGCCATCAACTAAGTTTTACAAAGAAAAATTCTTTACATTCAATGGTTAGTGGTTCAAATATTTTGATGATTTTGTAGAATGGTACTTAAAGTATGATAAGGTGGTAAATTTAAGGCCTTACAAATCCTTGTATGGGAAGATAAATGGGTAATTTTTAAGTCACTTATTGGTTGTAATTATTGGGAATATTTGGTATATGCAAGATTTGAATGTAAGGCTTACAGAGGTTGCTTTCATAAAGTATGAGGGTAAAAAATGTCTGTGTGTTTATACTAAGTCTTCTGGACCTAGAAAGCTAAGGCTAAGAACAATGGATGAGTGACCTGCCAAATTTAGCACTATGAAGTCTTCTGATTTCAAGGTTGCTCAGATATTTGATCCTGAGTCAAGTTGTGTCTTCAAGGGTATAGAATTCACTACCACGTCCCTGTGTCATTTCAGCATTGGTTAAAGGAGGAAAAGGGAAGGCCAAAGATGACGATGTCTTTGTCACTACCACTCATGTTAAGGCAAACTCTAGGAATTTTTTTATTAGAAAATTTTATGATCTTCCTTGAACACCATCGGAGGCTGGATCCTCCTCTACAACAGCAGCAAAAAAAGTCAGGGAAACCAAGAAACTTAAGGTTCAACTTGCATCCTTGGAAATAGAGTTAGCTCAGTTGGATGCCACTGATGAAGCATGATTGTCTTCATTTTTGGTTGATTTACGATGAGTTTAATTTTATTTTTTTGGATTTATTTTATTATTTTGGATCCCTCATATTTCTTGTTTTTATTGGCTCTATTGTACTGATGTTCCAACATGATTATCGATATTTTGTCTAGTGTTCTAACATGGGGTTGAGTTCTGGATGTTGAGCTAATTTTTGGAGTTATGGGATTCAATGGGAACTATTCATTTTATGTTGTGTTCCAACATCCATAGTGGGTTTTAAATTGATATTCATACTTGCATATATTTGTGTATTGAAAGTTCAAAAGATTGATGGGTCCATAAAATGCCAAATGAGGAGATTGTAAAGTCCACATTTTAGTCAATTGGCAATTTGTGAAAATTATGCAAAGATGGAATTGTTTGTGTTGAAACATCAAAGAAGGAAATCTGTGTGATATAAGGAAGTTCGTGAAGAAATCCGTATTGAAAATATTCCATTCAAGTCTGAGATTGAAGAATATATCAATTCTTATATTTTTGCGATTGGATTGGATTTATACTTGCAAAAATGCTCATGATGCTTGGATTCATTCAGATCAGCTAGTCCAAGCAGCTCTTTTCTCATCCCTGACTCCACCTGCAATGTCAGTAGTTGATAGTATGGTCACTGATGCTCAGTTATAGGAGGCTTAAACCACTAAATATCAAAATAATTTTCGTGCTCGTCGCCTTTATCTCCATGATCGTTTGTATGTCACTCGTCAAGATGATCGTTCTGTTCAGGATTATTGTTCTCGTTTTAAGAACATTCTTCATACACTGAGTGTTTTGGATCATAATCATAATGATGAAGATATTGTTGTGCTATTTTTCTTTGGATTGAATGATAAATGTACATAGTTCTCATTATCCCAAATGATTAAGGACCCTTTAACACCTTTGTAAACTATCGTGGCTGATGCTGAGCCCAAATGATTAAGGACCCTTTAAGACCTTTACGCAATGGTTCTTCTTTGTATCTTTCCCATACTGGCGATTCCCGAATTTCTTATTCCCTCACTTTATATGATGTCTTGGTTGTTCCAAAAATCACCAAGAATTTATTGTCTATTGCCAAGTCAACAAGGGATCTAAATGATGTTGTTTGTTTTAATAACACTTCTTTCAGTATTCAGAACAAGGTTACCAAGGAGTTCATGAGGACACAATGAGGGAGTTCTCTGCATTTTAGATTATGGTGGTGTTGTTTTAGCTTTTTTTGTCAATTCAAATAAATCAAAGGTCTCATTTGAGCTCTGGTATAGTCAGATAGGACATGTTCCTTTTTTTTGTTGTTTCATCTTTGAATAATACTGGTAGTTTTTCAGTTACTAGTTTGCTGCCTAAACCTCATTTTTGTACTTCTCGTGATATGGCTAAAGACAAGCGTCTTTCTTGTAATGATAATTCCAAACGCTCACCAAGCATACTTGATTTAGTTCATTGTGATCTTTGGGGACCCTCACCTGTTGTGTCTCGTGTCAAGTATCTTTATTATATCATTTTTATTGATGATTTCTCCCGGTTTACTTGATTATATCCTCTACGATGAAAGTATGATTTTGTGGAGGGTTATATGCAATTTGAAGCACTTGTTGAGAATCAGTTTTCTACCACCATTTCAGTTTTTTGAGAGTGATGGTGGAACCAAGTTTGTGAATCATCGTGTGCGTACTCATTTTGAATCTAAGGACATTCAACATCAGCTTTCACGTCCTTACACTTCAGAGAAAAATGGTGGCGCAAAGAGGAAGCATTATATTTATGCGATTGGATTGGATTTATAGAAATTGGAATTGACTTGGTAATATCTTTTCGCAAAAGAATTTGGTTTGATTGGATGGAATATATTTTAATTTCTTTCGTTAAGGGATTGTATTAGTTAATTCCCATCTCCAAGGGATTTGATTGTAACCAGAATTTGAGATGGAGAAGGAATTATTCTCGCATAGAAATTGATGCGTGCAACTGGTATAAGTAGAAGACAATATAGGCTGAGCTACTTACGATTTCAACTAATGAAAATGTGTATCCGATTTTTGTATTCTTCGAGAAGTGCTCAAGATTTTTTGTCTTTGTTCCAACATAATCATAACATGTTGATCAAATTCAGAATTATATACCTTAATTCATCGGAAGGGGGGGATCCAGCGTCGATGAGTTTCGAAGTCAGAGAGAGTATGATCAAGGCGGATCGGTAGTAAGGGGAGCTTGCAAAATCCACATTTTATAATTAGATAAAATAAGTATAATTATATGGTGTACTTTGTATTGTATCTTTATGATTAATGGATTTATTCTGAATTGGTCAGGCACCGCAGATTTAGGTGAATTTCACCGAACTGCATAACCAAGTCTTGTGTATTCATACTTTAAATTATTGCATACTTGGTTAGATAAGTTATGCTGGAACATGTTAGTAATTATTGAATAAGTTAGGCAAAAATAAATTTTAAACCAGTTATACACTACCTCCGTCCCATAAAAAATGACGCATTTACTTTTGGTACGCTCTTTTATGCAAGCTGATGCGATAGGGAATAATTGTAGAAAAGTAGAGATTTTTGAGAAAGTTGTGGGCCCGGTATGGAAGCTGCTGAAGTTAAAGAGGATATGGTGAGAATTTAACATTATATTCTTTGCTATTTTATGTAGTTTTGAGAGTATGCCATTTTCGTTGGGACAGACGGAAAAGAAAATTGTGTCACTTTTGCTGAAAGGAATGGAGCAAATAATATCATGTACACCAATCATACAAAAAAAGTGGCGATTTTTCCTCAATAATGAGCTATGTAACTTGAAAAGTTTGGTCATACATTTTAGGTTATCCTACATATTCTTGCTACAAAAGCTTGGTCGACAGAAATGAAAGAAAGAGCGTAAACCCTTGATCAGAAAGGTAAATTCAAAGATTTTTATGCCTCCTTTCCTCCATGTTCTCTGACTATTTTAGCAGTCTCAGAGTAGGAGGATCTAGGCTTTCCAGTAAAGAAATATTGCACAAATTATTTCAGAGTATTTAAGAAGAAGAAGGTGAATAGTGGGCATGCAGCATTAAGAAAATGCAGTCAAACTATGAGCATACTCCATTAAGTACACATACCACTGTGACAGACATAGTTTCTGATTCTGATTCGAGAATGTCAGTTTATTTCAATATTTTAATTAAATGTAATGTTAATCATTGATTTGATGGTCTCTTCCATTTTCTTTAACTCGGAATCTACATTAATGGGGTTTTCTCTAATTACTTCTGTCACTGGCTGTTTTTTACAAACCCTATTGGGCATCACAACATCTATATAGTTTACCATTTTCATAGAAAGAAAAAAAAGGTTTTACCAAGTGTTTGATCTGACCCGACAAATTTGTTCAGGTCGGATTCTGATTCAAAAATGATCTTTTATTATTTTCACTTTTCTAAAAAAGTTAATGCATGTGTCTGATTTGGGTCGGGGATATAAGATTAAAATTATCAATTCGACCCAATATAAAATTTTATAAATAGAATTTTGATTCTTGCTCGTTTTCAACACGATATGTCCTAGTCATGAAGTGTAAAAATGCACACCCCTAGAAAATATATTGGCATTAAATTTAAAAATCAAATTTTGTTACTAAAACGTCAAGGCATATATTAATTAAGTAATATTTAAAAGGAACATCAATATTAATAATAAAAATGACATGGAGAAAACTGACATATCAATCAAATGAACATGTAGGTTAAAAATTGAAAAACAAAATAGTAAAATATTAGAAACAAGTGTTAAAATGTAAAATATATTTAATAAAATATATAAACAAAAAAATTTGCATTAAAGGATGAAAATTAACTATAAAACTCATTATTTTATTAAAATAAATATTTCTTAAAAAATCACGGAATTTAATTGAAAATTGAAACATCGATGGAAATGAAACATAAATCAGCACCTATCCATTTTTTTCAGCAACAAATTTTGGCATGAAATGAAGTTGTCATCCATCAATTAAAAATTGGGATGTGGCCACTGAAAAAGTCTAAAACGAAACTAGAATAATAATTATAATAGTAGCAATAACAGCAAGAAAGTTGAAGAACGAGATGCACATGGCACCAAATAAATGTAAAAACTAATTCCCAAATTGCTACAGCTTCTATTCAGTCTCTCCTGCCCTACTTTTAGAAACTGCACCTAACTTATTAAAAATGAACCTTCTGACTTCCATTTCCCTCCAAATCTTTTAGTAGCTGCTGTAGTATTGGTAACTACTAGGAGCTGATCCAAAGGTGTTGTAAAATGGCTTTCCTCCTCCAAATGATGACCCTCCATGATCACTTTCAACCTAGAAAATTTTCATGCAATAGTGAAAATCTCAATAATATTTTTATGAAAAAATCATTCTCTTCCAAATCATGATTTTTAATGAATTTCAATAGTAGAAAAAATATATTATAATAGTTTACAATATCATATTTAATGTAACGACATAATTATTACCACAAAAATCAACTAGACACTCACACTGAAACGTACGTTGAAACATATAGTATTGTGTCGTCAGCTTGCGTTGATTATTTATGGGAAAAAAATACTCTACAAAATGGGAAGATTTGGATTTCTTGAATTTATCACTAACTATCCAATCAAATGAAAATCATATATCTGTCTAAATCGTATAAAAAGTAATTTTACATTTTTTCCATACATATCATAATGAAACTATTTTCATTTTTGTAAATATTTTTCTTTGAAAAAAATAATTCTTTTCCTAAATTCCGATATTTTTTAGTTAATTTTAATATATAAATAATATTTTAATATTTAAAAAAATAATTATAATTATTAACAACAAAATCTACCAGACACTTACGCTGGAATGTATAGTATATTGTTAGCTTTCTATGAAAAAATCATTATTTTCCTAAATTCCAATTTATTGTAAATAATTTTAATATATAAAATAATATTTTAAAAATAATACTATAATTATTAACACAAAAATCAACCAGACACTTACATTGAAATGTACGCTGAAACGTACAATATCATAATGTCCGTTTGCGTTGATTAGTGACAAAAAGGGGAAAACAACATTCTACAACATAGGAAGATCCAAATTTTTTGAAGTCGTCACTAACAGTCCGGTCAAATGAAAATCCAACACTATAATTATTAGCACAAAAATCTACCAGACAATTACACTGAAACATACGCAGAACCGTACAATATCATTAGGTCCGTTTGCGTTAATTAGTGACGAAAAAAGAAGAAAAAAACAACATTTCACAAACTAGGAAGATTTGAATTTTTTGAAATTGTCACTAACTATTCGATCAAATGAAAATCAAACACTTGTCTAAATCGTATCAAAACTGATTTTACATTTTCCCTTACATATCATAATGAAACTATTTTCATTTTTTTATATATGATTTATGAAAAAAAAATCATTCATTTATTAAATTCCGATATTTATAAATTTTAATATATAAACTAGTATTATAATATTTAAAAAATGACATGTACTCAGAATTTATCAGACACTTAATCACTAAAACTTGCAATATAGAGTAAATTATAATTCTTATATCAAAGGTAAAAAAGAAGGAAAGTTACCCAGAGATGATCTCCATCTCCACCATATCTATGAAACATGGAGGAAGAGGAGGCTCTGGAAATCTCCACAGCTTCATCGTTGCGTGCAAACCTCCCACGAATTCGCGGCCTGTTGTCAGCCAGAGTCTTCCGGCAGGCATACTGAAAATGGCATGCACGATCATCGTCAGAAAAACTTGTGTACAAGAACACAGCAATTTCGTCGAACCGAATCATTTTCATAATTGTCTTACCTTAATTGTCTTGTTGAAGTTCCTCTGGTTTCTTTTCAACCGGTATCGATGAATCTTCATTCTCCTCTCCTCGGGACTATACTTTCCTATCCTGAAGTTTGGCTCCTCCAGTCCTTCTATGGACAGAGGGCTTGAGGGGAAAATTACTCTGTTTTGGGTTGAATTCACCTTTGCAAACAAAGTGAGTAATAATTCAAGTTAGTTTATGGAAGTGAAATCCAAACAGAGCAACGACCGTTCTGCATGCATAAGTTATCATCTTTTTTCAGAGGACAAATCTTGAGATTATAACATTTTGTTCAGGAAGTTTGACTGGAAAACACGGGCTTGAAGTTATTAGGAATCAATACTTAAAAACTGGAAGAAAAAAAAATAAACCTATTTTTAAAAAATGATTCGAATGGACAAGTCCGTAAAAATAAAGGGTAAAAACATTCGCTTACTTGTAGATCGCCGGTGCTGCAAGCTCTTCTGATATGAGTAGCAGAAGAGAATTCCGTTTGAAACGGAACCAGAGCAGAAGACAAGTCCGTTTGAAACGGAGACTCCAAAAGCCGGGTAAAATCTGGGCGGTAAAAACAGTTGCTGCTGAAACTCCTATGCATCGTCTTCCCTCCATTTGCAGGCTGCGCCGCCGCGAACGAGCCTCCAGTAGTAACATCACCGCCACTTCCGCCGCCGCCATTCGCGGCGTCGAAAGGAACCGAAAACTCAGTTACCGTGTAACTCGAAAGATTATCGAGCCCTTCGCGAGGTGGCGGACAGGAGAGGAGCGCGGCGAGGGATTCCGAAGTGACTGTCGCGTCGGTAATGGCGGCGGTGGCGGCGCCGCCGTTTGTGGTGGTGGCGGCGCCGCCGTTTGTGGTGGTGGCGAGGATGTCGTCGAGGGGTGAAAATACATCGTGGCTGTCGGAAAATGGGGAGAACTGGTCGGAGAAAAAGAAGCGGTCGAGGGTGTAGAGTTCCGAAGCCATTGTAGAGCGATGGAAGGAAGAAGAAGAAGAAGAAGGAAAAGTGAAAAGTTGAAAACTAAGGATAAAATCTGGATTTTGATTGGAGTTTATATAGAGAGTTGAGCCAATTAAGGACAAAAATGATGTTTGTCTTTTGCGCCTATTTTACTCCCATTTTAGGACAATTCTCAAAGCTCGGAATGAGCAGAGCAGAACAGAACAGAACAAGGGAAGAAGACCACCGCACTTCTGATGTTTATAATGCGCTATCAGCACTTCAGCAGTTTGGAATTTGCGGAATGGGGATTGGGGTTTGGGTTATTTGGAAAGAGACCCTGCTATTTTTTAAATTGAACGAATTTTGATCTTTTTTGTTGAGCTTTTATTCCCTGTCTGGTTCTATTGTTATTAAAAGGAGGGGGTGGATTTTTGCATTATACTTGTTTGAAGGTGCTACTTTAATTGAAGTCAAGCAACGTTTATTTAAATGGTTTTTTTTGTTTTGCCCTTTTACAAATTATTTTATTTATGATAACAAGAATGTTTAAATTATATAATGTTTTTTCTTGACAGTTTTCGTGCACTTTTTTTTTATCGATTTTCAGCTAAAATATAAAATATGAAATACTAACGGATTAGATTAGTATTAATTAGGATGATTATGATATTAATTCGACAACCAAAGTAGAGCGGATTTCACATAATGATTTATTGTATTTAAAATTAGCCTTTTAATTTTTTCATTAACTGTCTGGCAATCACATTTGGCATAAAAACAAATGACTATACACGACAATTGTATATCGAATATTAACATAATTAGATGGTCAATAGTCAAATATACCAAATAAAATAGACAATGGCAGCAGTTTACCGTACATATTCATTATGTTGAAATAGTTACATACTTTAAATATATTTGATATATTTTGTGTTATTGTGTATACACTTTTTTACCTGAATAAGAAAATGGTTTTGAGTACGCAAAATATTATAATAGTTTAAGTAATAATTTTAATATAAGTTCATATCATGTTGGTTTTTTTATTTCATAAGTAAAATAAATAAATAATTGGCGATAACTTATTTTATCATTAGATGTCTTGCATATTCAAGAATAAGTTGCTAGATAAGCTTATAACTTCAATTCTTACGTTGATGTAATATGAAATGAAAGGTAGTCACCCTAACTCTCACTGGTGGAGAACAAGTCAATTAAAGTTGGTTATTTTGGCCAAGAGAAGTCACTTTTTGGGTGACCTCTCTGGTTCCGCCTTTGATCGTTATAAGTGAATCGGTGAAACCCTTCTCTAGCGGAGCTTCTTCTCTAGCAACGAAGCAGCAGAACCCTTCTCTAGCGGAGCTCCATCTTCGGCAACCACACGGCGGAACCCTCCAGGCTGAGACGCTGAGGAACCCTCGAGTAGAGAAGCAACGGAAAACTCCAGATGGCGATGCAACAGAGTCCTCCTGGCGGCGGAGCATTTTCTCCAGCAACTACGGATGCTGCGGAGCCCTCCAGCGGCGGAGGCAAGATCTGTGGAAGCGTTTCCGGCGAAGGCAACATCGATGAAAGCGAAAGTGGCAGTGCGATGGTGGAGGATGGCGTGAGGATGGTGGTGGAGACCGATGGTGGAAGGTGTAAGGAGGGGTAGGGGTGAGGTTGAGGGTGAGGGTGAGGGAGACGTGATGAGGCTGAAAGGGAGAAAGGAAAACCTAAGGAAAATAAAACTAAGTATGGAACCAACCCAAAAGCTTGGGATTTATTTATATATTAGGTCAGAAACCTAACAAAAACACCCAATTAAAGCTGGAAGTGCCTTTGATCAATTTACAACCGTTTTAAAAATAAAACTCGTGACTTGGGAGGGAGTTCCAAATTTGAAACCTGCTTTGGATCCTAATCAAAGGCAGTTCCTCAATAACCGCCTTTGTGGGTTGCCTTTAATCAAAGGCTCTCCACTAGTGTCTCAAATTTACATTTTAAACACTTAAATCTTAAATAAGCAATTAAGTAGATAGGAGCAAGTAAGGATAGTACACTCCAAAGAAGAAACAATACAAGAAACATGAGCAATAGAGATATAATTGATTTTGAATTAGGATAAGAAATGAATACCTTTTCTGATTGGTTTTGTATATATCCCGTTCCATACTTGTTTAGGTATTGCATAACCTTTCTGATAATATGTAAAAAATGTCATTTATTATATTTTTCTTAGTTTAGTATTTTTAAGAGTTTAACACTATACTCTTTTTCCCACTGGGTTTTTAATGAGGTAATGTGCTCATATTTAGAATTATTTTTAAAATATTGTAATTTAGAAGTTTTGATTTGATTAGAATTAAATTTAGTAAGATTAGATAAGGTAATATTATTCAAGGTTACTTGAAGAAGAATAAAAGTAGATTATCATTTATTTTAGGAGTTCTAGTTAGATATGGTATTAGCTTCTTAAAGCTGCCATAATACTTTTCAGTTTCTATTTGTAATGACTGAATTTTACCCTATAAATAAAGGGGGTTGGCCGAGATATTATACACTTTTATACAACCATTTTATCAATCAAATATTCAGAATTTTGAGTTATATTCATTGCTTGTGAGCGCCTTCATTGTTGCTTAATCCTGAGAGTTAATTAACTACCAATAACCTTGTGATCTAAACCCACGGGATATTTAGAGAGCAAGTTAGAATTGAGTGTACCCTGCGGACTAGACGCTTGAATTTCGTGCTTTTATGCTAGGTTGGGCAAAATCCTAGTGTAGACAAATACCTAATTTCCGCAAACTAGAGTCTTTGCAAGGAGATTCATATCATTTGGTATCAGAGCAAAGCAAAAGTGTTTGCTATCATCATATCAGTCGGCATCATTTGGTATCGTAGGGTGATAACAGTTGGTACCTTCATATCTTCATATTAAAAAAACAGAATTCCGATGCCAGACTCAGTTTCAGACCTGCTCGTCCGCTCCACTCCGATTGCCACTGTATCAATCTTAGCTTCTTGCCACCGATCATCTCTGCTCAAAATCACCTCCGAACGACCTTTGTTATGCTCGACTCTAATCGCTGTACCAATCACCATCGTTGCTCTAGCCGACCTGTTCTAGTTCTTCTTTGATCGACGCTAGACTTCAGATCTGCCATTTTCAAGACTTTCGCTCAGCTCCGATCACAACTGTCGCGCTGCTTCTACTATCCTCAACTCCGTCTCTGGATGATCAGCGTCTCTGACCGGTCAGCTTCACCTTTGGAAAGTTCCAGTTCTTCATCGATCTACATCAGCGGTCTCTTCCGACATGAAGTTCTTGGTCATTCCTGGTTCAACACGGTGAAGAAATTCATTCTAGAATAGTCTGCGAATAGAAGAGAAGCTTAGTCCAACGCAGAAGAAAGAGTCTACAGCAAAGAAAACGATCAGCACGTGCTTCTCACGCCCGATCGCTCAGCAAGGCGCGTGAAATTCACACGTGGGTCACATTTGGCACGTCTGTTACCCGTGCGGGACAGCAATAGTGAGCGTGAGAGTTACGCGTGTGGCCCTTTAAAGGTGTGTGCTCTTCACGCTTGCAGATTTGGCTGTTCTTCTCATTTCGTCTGACAACCAATATCAAGCGAGTCAACCAATTATCGTGAGATTTTGATTTTGTCGCGAGATAATCTCAGTTTCTCGCCAACTTGCATCTTCTCGTGAGTTAAAGCAGTTTTTGCCACATCAGCATCCCAGTCATCGTTTAAAAGCAGTACTTCACAGGGACGGCGTGGGACGTTTATCTACATTTATTTTTGAAGATCATTCTCGTTTCGAGGATGAAACTTTTCAACCAAGGAGGGAATGATATGATGTAAAAAATGTCATTTATTATATTTTTCTTAGTTTAGTATTTTTAAGACTTTAACACTATACTCTTTTTCCCACTAGGTTTTTTTGATGAGGTAGTGTGCTCATATTTAGAATTAATTTATGAATTTTGATTTGATTAGAATTATATTTAGAGAGCAAGTCAAAATTGAGTGTACCCTGCGGGCTAGACGTTTGAATTTCGTGTGTTTATGCTAGGTTGGGCGAAAACCTAGTGTAGACAAAGACCTAATTTCCACAAACCAAAGTCTTCGCAAGGAGATTCATAACACTTTTTACTCCCTATATATATCAACACACGCAGCCACAATTATTTGTGGGTTTTAAATTCTATCACGGTATCAGTCAGGCCTCTCTAAATATTCTCTGACTTTTCCCAAAAATTATCAAATTTTCCTCCAGTTTCTGGTCTTTGGCCACACCCACCCGCCGTCTCCACTCCAATTTTCACCGTTGCTTAGTCAATGTCGATCGTTTGATTAGAACCTCCCAAACGTCGCCATCACGCGCCGCTAGTCTTCTGCTTACAAGCCACCTATCTCTCGCCCACACGCCACAGCGTTTCACTCAAGCGCCACGTCAATCTGGCCGCTGTCCGCTGCTTCTTTTTCTGCGGTTCTCTGTTGCTCCAATTTCCAAGCACAAAAGTTAGATCATTCATCCACTACCATTCACAAGCTTGCTGTGTGTATGGTGAAATTTAATTTTTCTTTTGTGCTTGGATATGTTCTTGCTTGTTCCTGGTGACGTCAATTACGCTTCCATTTTTTATCAGATGAATCACCATCAGGCTTAATGGTTCCAACTATACTCACTGGCGTACTCCGGTTACTTCTGTTTTATGGGCTGTCAAATTAATTTGTTTTATCGATGGATCTACCAAATGCCTCGATCTCTATGCAAGTTCGGCTTCTAAGGAACCCGATGACAAGGTTTCCGAAGATGTCACTGCTTGTGATGCTTGGATTCAGTCAGATCATCTAGTCTAAGCAGTTTTTTTTCTCATCCCTGACTCTACCTGCAATGTATGTAGTTGATGGTATGGTCACTGCTGCTCAGGTATGGGAGGTTTTAGCCACTAATATCAAAAAATTCTCGTGCTCGTTGCCTTTATCTCCATGATCGTTTGTTTGTCACTCGTCAAGATGATCGTTCTGTTTAGGATTATTATTCTTATTTTAAGGGCATTCTTGATACACTTCGTGTTTTGGATCATAATCATAATTATGAAGATATTGTTGTGCTGTTTTCCTGTGGCTTAAATGATAAATGTACGCATCTCTCATCAGCCCAAATGATTAAGGGCCCTTTAACACCTTTGTATACTATTGTGGCTGATGCTGAGGCTTTAGAAATTTCTCTCAAAGCTCGCTCATCTTCTGCTTCTGGACCATTTCCTGTTGCTTTTATCGATAACCCATAGGTGTTCGGATAGCCCAACCGTGGAAGAGGAGGCTTCGGAAATGAATGAGGGAGGGGCGGCCGAGACCGCAGTCGTTGAACAAGTGGCAAACGGAATTCGTCGCTGGCTGGCGGTGGCGTCCCTCCTCAGGGTGGCCGTGGTGGTGGCACTTATGTTTTCCAATGGGGTCCTCATCCTGGTCATCTTGCTGAATACCGCTATAAGTTTTCACATGTTTCTCACAATGATGTTGTGAATACCGCAGACACAGTTCAACCATAGTACTATCAGCAATATAATGCCACTCCTCATTGGTACATGAACTTTAGTGCTACTAATCACATGACTCCTTGAGCTTCCAACCTGGATAGTGTCGCTCCTTATAACGGTAATCTTCTTTTTTATTCCCGGATTTCCAATTACCTTGCTTTATCTGATGTCTTGGTTGTTCCACAAATCACCAAGAATTTATTGTCTATTTCCAAGTCAACAAGGGATCTAAATGCTGTTGTTTGTTTTAATGACGCTTCTTTCACTATTCAGAACAAGGTTACCAAGGGGTTCGTGGGCCAAGGACACAGTGAGGGGGTTCTATGCATTTTAGATTATGGTGTTGATGTTTTAGTTTCTTTTGTCAATTCAAATAAAGCAAAGGTCTCATTTGAGCTCCGGTATAGTTGGTTAGAACATGTTCCTTTTCTTGTTATTTCATCTTTGAATAAGACTGGTAGTTTTTCAGTTACTAGTTTGCTGCCTAAGCCTCATTTTTGTACTTCTCGTGAGATGGCTAAAGGCAAGCGCCTTTCTTGTAATGATAATTCCAAACGGGCACCAAGTATACTTGATTTAGTTCATTGTGACCTTTGGGGACCCTCACCTATTGTCTCTCATGCTGAGTATCTTTATTATATCATTTTTATTGATGATTTCTCCCGGTTTACTTGGTTATATCATCTACGAAGAAAGTCTGATTTGTAGAGGCTTATATGTAATTTGAAGCACTTGTTGAGAATCAGTTTTCTACCACCATTAAAGTTTTTGAGAGTGATGGTAGAACCAAGTTTTTGAATCATTGCATGCGTACTCATTTTGCATCTAAGGACATTCATCATTAGCTTTCATGTCCTTACACTTCAGAGAAAAATGGTAGCGTAAAGAGGAAGCATCATCATATTACAGAGACGGGCTTATCGATACTCTTTCATTCTGGCCTTGATAATTATTTTTGGTATGATGCTTTTTTGACAACAGTCTACATCATCAACAGACTACCTACTCCGGTTTTATCTGGTTAGTCTCCCCCTCTCTGTCAGTTTTGGTCGCTTGACTACTCCAATTTTCATCCAATTGGTTGTTGATTTTTCCCCGTATTTGAGGCCTCATGCTACACATAAATTGGCCCATCGAAGTATTTCTTGTATATTTTTGAGTTACAATTCTCAATACAAGGGTTATTGATGTCTTGATCTTCTCAAAAAGAAGAATTACATCACTCGCCATGGTAGGTTTGATGTGTTTTTCTTTCCAGCTACTCATACTGGTACTATTACAGATTTATCATCACTGGATTTTTTTCTTTTTTGAAGCCTTCGTCAATCCTGTCGGAGGTGTTTGAACTATCTTCTTCAACAGAATCACCCATTATTTTGGAAATTTTAATTTTTTATACTGCACAGGAAGCTCAGGGTTCTATAGAAAATTGTGTTTGTCTGACACAGGGTGGCCAGCAGCCTGAACGACAGCGGCACGTGACACCAGCTCAGCTAACAGCACCGTCGCTGCTAATTTATGCGCCGGCTGCATGTGGGCCTTATGCGCCACCAGCTCGGACGCTAGCAACTTCGTAGACTAATCTGACATCCCCTGCTTCATTAGCACAGCCTTCGGAGTCCCTTTCCTGACCGCCACTACCAGCTCTGGGTTTAGTGCCCGTCACTTGGGGTTCCGTGCTATCTCAGGATCTGCACCATCTATAGTTGTATATCCTTGTTCTCGACATCCAATGGCTACTCATTCGTGCACGGGTTCACTTTGGTACAATAATTTTTCAGATTATGATATTTTCTGGCTTATTGAGTGCTTTATTTTCTAAGACTGAGCCATGTAGTCATCACTGGGCTGTCAAGGATCCTAAATGGGTTGCTGCTATGGACTCAGAGATGGATTCTCTTCACACTCAACAAACGTGGGAGTTTGTTCCGCGTCCTCCACATGCCAATATTGTTGGATCAAAATGGGTAAACCATTTAAAATATAAGAATGGTGTCTCTCTTGACTAGCACAAAGCCAGCTTAGTAGCTCAAGGTTTCTCTTAATTACTTGGTTTTGATTATGATACATTTAGTCTGGTGGTAAAGGCATCTACTGTTCGTACTGTTTTATCTATTGCTGTCACTTTAAATTGGCCTTTACGACATCTTGATGTCAAGTATACTTTTTTAAATAGCGTTCTTGATTCCCCAGTTTATATGGAGCAGCCTGCTGAATACAAAGACCCGATGCATCTTGATTATTTATGTTTTTTACTCAAGGCCATTAATGGTTTGAAGCAAGCTGCTCATGCTTGGTTTCAAAGATTTGGTTCTTTATTGGTTGGCCTGGGTTTTGTATTCAATTCCTTCGATACATATTTATTTGTATTTTTAGGGTGCCTTTTTGTTTTATTTGCTGGTTTTATGTTGATGATATTATTCTTACTGGGAATGATGGTCATCTTATTCAGAAGTTTATTGATCGAGTTAATCAGGATTTCAAGATTACTGATCTTGGCACTTTACAGTATTTTTTGGGTTTGGAGGTTGTTCGTATTTCCGATGGCTTATTCCTTGGTCAGGCCAAATATGCCAAGGACATTTTATTGTGCGCCGGTATTCAGGATTCGGCGCATGTTGCTATCTCATTTGTTGTTTTTTGAAACTTCCCAGCTCTTCCGATAAGCCATTCTGATATGAATCTCCTTACGAAAACGCTGGACTCTGGAATTTTATATCTTTAACTAAACGAGGGATTTTGAAAACCCTAGTATATTTGTACAAATTGAATATCTCAAAAACCCTAGGATAGTCGCACAAACCATAGTATAGTCGCAATTGAGAATATCTTGAAAATCTGAATAAAATGTGTATAAAATGGTGAAGAACAACTCAGTCAACCCCCTCTATTTATAGGGTAAATCTCTGCCCAAAACCCTAATCACAACAACTTAAGGCAGTTTTAAGAAGCTAAAACTATATCTAACTAAAACTTCTAAAAATAAATGTAATCCACCTAAATTATTCTCCAAGTTATCTTGAAGAATATTACCTTATCTAATCTTACCAAACCTAAGTCTAATAAGAATAAAACTGAATATGTTTAAAACCCTAATGGACTAGGTTGAAAATAACAGACGTATTTTCGAAATTAGCTCTTCAAAACCCCACATAGCCAAGCTATGGACTGAATTAAAATAATATTACAATACTTTACAAATATTGCACTACCTCGTTAAAAACCTAGCGGGAAAAAAGAGTACGGTGTTCTTCACGATGTCTTTAGTTAATCGACAAGATTGAATAATTAATCCAAGCCCTATCTGATTTAGTCTTGAGTTCTTCATCATGAAGTTAATCAATAAAAGCATTCAATACCGCATCTCTAAGCTTATTTCTTGACCTTGTCATCGGTCCAGTTATGTCACTTAGAGGATCCCGACCCTTGAATGTTTGATCAAGTTGTGGAATGTCATCATTTATGGTGGTAGTCGTCTTGGCATCTCTATCATTCCTTCCGTGGTTGAAAGGTTTCTCCCTTGAAACTGAATCATCTTCAAAGTTAAATGGAGATAAATCAGCAACATTGAAGGTAGTACTAACACCATAATCGCCTACAAGATCAAGCTTATAAGCATTGTCATTCATATGCGCTAACAGTTGAAAAAGACCATCACCACACGGACTTAATGTATATTCCCGACCATTCATAAACCTCTCCTTCCACAAATTCACCCAGACCCAATCGCCCTCTTGAAATTGCATAGGTCGGCGGCCTTGATTGGCTCGGTTACCATTTTGAGCATTTGTCCTTTCAATCCTCAATCACACATTCTCATGTAATCACTTCACAAAATCATCCTTCTTTTCTCCGTCCAAATTTCTCACTTGTTTAAAATTCAAAGGAATGAAATCAAGAGGTTTATTCGGTAAAAATTCATAAACAATCTCAAATGGAGGTAAAGAATTAGTATAATGAACAGTGCGATTGAAAGCAAACTCTGCAATCGGAATGCACACTTCCCAATTATTCAAATTTTTCTGAACTAGGGAACGCAGAAGATCCCCTAAGGTGCGATTGGTGACCTCTGTTTGTCCATTAGTTTACAGATGGCTCGCCATTGAAAACAACAATTTCGTCCCTAACTTGCGCCACAAGGTATTCCAAAAGTTGGACAATAATTTGACATCTCTGTCCGACACTATGGACGCAGGTATGCCATGTAATCAGACTACTTCTTTCAAAAATAAATACGTGACATGTTTTGTTTCATCTTTCTTCCTAAAAGGATTAAAATGTTCCATCTTCGAAAATCGATCAACAACCACAAAGATAGAATCATTACCTTATTGGGATCGTGGTAACCCGAGAACAAAATAAATAGAAATATCAACCCAAGGATGCATAGGAACAGGTAAGGGAGTATACAAACCGTGAGGCTTAGTCTTTGACCTCGCCTTCAATCAATCAATGTAATTCCTGCAATCCTATCAACAGATTGTGTCATTTTCAGCCAAAAGAAGTGTTCTCGCAACAAATTATAAGTTTTTAATGCACCAAAATGTCCCATTAAACCACCTGAATGAGCTTCTCTAACAGCTAATTCACGCATAGAACATTGAGGAACACATAACCTATTGTCACAAAAAAACCATCATGCCGAAAAAATGTCTCATACGCACCATGTTCACAAGCAGCATAAACAGATGCAAAATTAGGATCACTAGCATATAAATCTTGCACGAAAGAAAACCCTAAAAAGACACCTTACAATCGTGTAAGTAAAACATGCCTATGACTTAAAGCATCAGCAACAACATTTTCTTTACCCTTCTTGTATTGCAACACATAAGGAAAAAATTCAATAAAACTAGACCATTTAGCAAGACATGTATTCAACTGCATCTGAATCTTCAAAAATTTCAACGACTTATGATCACCATGAATAACAAATTCTTCATGCAATAAATAATGTTTCCAAGTCTCTAATGCATGCACAATTACATAGAATTATTTATCATAGACAGGATAATTCAGAGCACCGCCATTTAGCTTTTCACGGAAGTAAGCTATAGGTTGATTCTCTTTCATCAAAACAGCACCAATACCAACACTACAAGCATCACAATGAATCTCAAAAGTACCATTAAAATCAGGTAAAGGAAACACGTGAGCATTACATAATTGTACTTTCAATTCATTAAATTCCATTCTCTTGAGCATCACCCCAAACAAATTTCACATCATTTTTAACTAGTTCATTTTAAGGTGCAACAATTGATGAAAAATCATGCACAGTTCTTATATAAAAACTAGCTAAACCATGAAAAGAACATACTTAATTTGCATGGATAGGTATCGTCCAGGTCTTAATGGCCAAAATTTTGGTTTCCTAAACTTTTATGCCCCCTTAGAGACTACAAAACCGAGAAACACCACTTCTAAAGCACAAAAAGTACACTTCTTGATGTTTTCTTACATATTAAACTCAACGAGTGCAAGAAAACAGATTTCATATGCTCATTAGTCGACTTAGAATAGATAAAATATCATCAAACTAAACCACGACAAATCGCCCAATAAAATTTCTCAAGACATGATTCATCAACCGCTTAAAAGTACTAGTTGTATTGGTTAATCCTAATCCATTCTTATAATCCAAACCTAGTTTTAAATGAAGTTTTCCATTCACCACTCTCCCTAATTCGAATCCGATGATAACCCTAAGTAAAATCAATTTTAGTGGCGGCATATCAACATATTCATCTTCTTCATCACCTTACTCGATGGTGGCTAACACTCGAGCTTGGGGACAATTACTATGAACATGTCCTCTTTCTTTACAATGAAAACATGTAGGAGTGTTAACTAAAACCGAATTTGATGAAGAGACAGGGGACTTACTTGAATTCCTCTAGGACTATTGGTTTGAAATATATGGTGTCATTCTCCTATCGGTGGAATTGTAAGTCAGATTGGAATAGGCCTCCCATTGCCACCCCCCCCCCCTCTCTACCTCGGCCAGGGTTCGGGTTTCCCGATTCAAACCGTAATCGTTTACTGGGAAATCCAAACTGTGGTGTCTTCGGTCGCATAGTGCTCTCAACCAACCTTTCTTTCATCAATAAATCATCCATGGAGGTATAATGTTGAAGCTTGACTGGCCTTCGAAGGTTCTCATGCAAGCTCTCAATGAATTGAATTTTGATGAATGCGTCGTCTTCTTTTATCTCAACCTTTCTCATGGTTAACTCAAGATCTTTCCAGTATCATCAACTGTGCAATTTCCTTGCTTCATGTTGGACAGATAAGAATATTGCTCTATCAGATACGTAGGTGGAACATGATAATGGGGAAACTCAGTCTTCAATCTCTCCCAAGTGGAGATAGGTTTCTTCCTGGAAAGTTGTCTCTTTTCTTTCACATTTTTCCACCACTCAGCTGCATACAGAGTAAAGAAATACTGCACCAGTTTGAAATTTTCTTTCTCCTGATATTTGTTGAGATCAAACAAATTCTCAATATGTCACTCCTAATCTAACTACTTCATCGGATTGTGTTGACCATCGAATTGAGGGATATCATACTTAAATCCCTTGATGTCTCTAAAATAGTCTGAACTTGAACCTAAACTCAAACTAGCCCTTGCTCTTCTTCGTGAATCATGATGTTTGTCATGGTGATGCCTCTTGAAGATCCTTGGTGTGATCGCCTTTCTGATTCATTGGAATATTCATCGGAACTACCATAACCTTGGAATATGTGAACAAATGTGAGGATAATCCCTCATTTCCATGGACTATGGTGTGGTTGGGGCCAAGCTGTCAATTTTTCTCGCCAATCTCTGCACCTCACTCATGAGTGCATTTAATGTGACAGCAAAACGATATGGATCAACATGTTCACTGGGTTTGATACGATGTCACTCCTAACTGGCTGGTGCCTCATCTCATGGCTATTCTCCATGCCTTCTATTAGACGTGTTTGTCATTGGTAAATTTTTTGGATCACCAAAAAAGTGAGACGAGTTAATTTTCATCTTCCATCTCCGCTAAGCTACTAAGAAAGTAAACGGTTAGTAATAAAAATCATCCCCCCTTACCTTTGTTTAGTAAGGCCGCTCACCAAGTGTATAACACTTATAAATCACATGGCGAAGGCTAATATAAGGGCAATCGATCAATCCACCGCAAATTCAAAGCAATATAGAAGAAAACGTATTGTAGATATTATTTCAAAATTTAAAAATATATAAAATCAAAATTGGACTCTACGATCTGGAATTCCAAATTCTATAAAGAATTAGGAACAAAGCTCAATTTGATTGGCACAAATCAGAGGTGTAATGAAGACATATGATCAAAACAAGATGATTTATATATGCAACAAATAAGTTTCAAAAATTGATTTAACTTTTACAAAACCCAATTGGATTAGCTATCCCAACTCAAATCCTTCTTAGAAAAGGGTTATTGGTACTTACTTTCTACCCAAGATAAATTTTTAGATCAATTTCCCCCTCTCAAATGGATTCGAATTCCTTTTCCTCTTCCGATTAGGCCTTTTATTTCCTTTTCCTTTTTCAAGTCGGATTGCCTTTTTCTTCTTTATTTTTAAGATATAAATTGTACTTTCGCACAACATAAAACAGTCAAAATTATAATCTTATTTTCCAAGTAATTTCAACCGTGTGCCACTTCCAAATTTTTAAAATTACAAATCTGCCCATAATTTCCTAATTCCAAAACCCTGAATCCCAATTTAAAACCCAAAAATATGATACCCTTTGTTTTTTATTTTTAAAAAAAGTTTGGAACAAGATCGCCTATATAAAACTTGGAATAAGAAATCAGCGACAACTTCCTCTCGATTGAAATGAACTTCGAGGTATTCAAGATCCTAAGGATTGAGAATATGACACTATATCTGGAAAAGACAAAAAAATACACACACTCTCTCTCTCTGTTTGTATAAGGTGTAATCAAGAATCAAAGAACAATTCAAGATTACAGAATCAAAGAACGATAAAGAATACAAATTTGATTAAGAGCATGCAATAATTCTTTAGAAGAGTGGACGAAAAATATCGCAAGCACATAAACTGTATAAGCTACCTATAAAATATGGATTTTACGGGGGAGGTAAAGGTGGATAATACTTGTTAACACTCAGACCCTTCGACGTCCTTCTGACTCGATTGATGAAGGTGAAGGCGGATAGTAATACTGAAGTATTCTTACTCCCGGACCCTTCGAAGTCCTTTGACTCTAGATTAAATTCTCTTGCTAAGAAGATCAAACAAAAATAGTTAAATTATGACACAAAAGAGTTTATAAATTCAAAACAAAATTTCAAAAATTAAATAATGCAAGAACTCGAAAACCCCTGATGATTTCGGCCACATGTTCTTTCAATTTGCTCTGATAAAAACTTTTTCCTTGCTCTGATACCAACTAATATAAATCTCCTTGCGTAGACTCTGGTTTTCAGCATTTTAGATCTTTACTAAATGAGGTATTTCGAAAATGCTAGTATAGCCGCACAAACTAATCAAAACTAGCCCTCGAGATCTTGAACAACTCGAGAATTGTGACCCTAACTAGCCCGCGTGATTCGCTAAAACAAACATTACCTTTAGCGACATGTTAATAATGTCGCTTATAACTGATATTGTGTTATAAATGTTAATTTGTGACATCGTCATTGTCACATATTATTGTGTCATGTATACACAATTTTGGCTGCACAATTATTTTAATGTGATGCAAATTACACTACAGTTTTACCATCACTAAACTACATGTCGTGTATTTGTGCGACATATTTTATTTCATTTGAACAAGTGATGCATTGATGTTTGCGATACGTTTTGCATCAATTGGTCTTAGTGACACACTTATTTTAGCGACAAATTATGCGTCATTTACCTTTAGTGACACTTGGATATTTTCCACACATTATGTGTCACATTTACCTTTAGTGACACGTGGATATTTGCCACAAATACCTGTATCATTTAAATATTGTGACACGTGTTTTTTAAGACAAATTATACGACCTTATTAAAATTGTCGAATTGTTATTTGCGACAATACTTGTGACACCAATTATTCACCACCAGTGCTATTATAGCAATAGTTAATGTTTTGGCACCAGTTTCCAAAAACCAGTGCTTTTATAAGTTATAACACTTGTTATTTTTAAGCATTGATTCTCAAAAACTAGCGTTGTTATAGAAGCGGTATGTTGCCACCGGTTTTTAAAAACAAGTGTCCAAAAATTTGTATAAATTAAAGAAAATGCCACACTTCCACAACTACGCTCAACTGCGGCCAAAGAAAAGGCAAAGAAACCCAAAACCTCAAATCTCTCCCTCATCACTAATGCTAGTAGAATAGAAGTGAGATATTTTACCCACTCATCGAGGCGATATAATATACACAATGATTCTCAAATTTCTACAAATTCTATCAATGTTAAAGTTATACAAAACCAATTACTGTCAAAGTTCTACAAATTATTTTTCTAAGCCCACCTGTTGGTATGCCTTGAATACGTATTAGCCGCTTCGACAGGTTGGTACGGGGATCTCACTGCCCGGTAAGCGAGTCGGGGGGTCCACGGGGCGGAGCGCACCCTAGCCTGGGTGGTCCGGGGGGCGGAGTCGCCCCCGGTCCGACGGTATAGCTTGTCTCTTTATTGGACTGCTGTTGATTTGGGCCAAATTGCTTTTTGGCCCAGTTTGGTAGGGTTTAGTGGAGACAGCATATAAAGTGTCTCTCTCTGTAAACTCTATTCTGTTCCGCATTTAGATAGGTAGAAATCTGGCCAATTTCTTGGCGTCTGTAACTTGCTACCTATTATAGTGAATTCGTCTCCCGTGGA